>DVZN01001513.1:0-10055 GCA_018237365.1 Caria ino melicerta
TGGGCATCGGATACGGTATACAATTTATTTAGTCTAGGCCTCGGAATTAATTTACTGATTAACAAATTTAATGAACACTTAAAGAAATAACAATAATAATAACAACAATCAACTGAAAATGCAAACAGACTAAGAATAATAATAAATTTTATTTCAATTGCAGTATGGTAACATATATATGTATATAATAATTTATTTATTTATTTAATATTTTAATAATATAGTATTTAATCGCCTGTGTGGTCGAGTGGTGTCGGTGTCCGACTTTGACGCGAGAGGTCCCTGGTTCGATTCCTGGGTTGGGCAACTTGTTCTAAGTATGAGTTTTTCAGTTTTTCTAAAAAGATAACGTTGTCTGGGATTGGATTTGTGCCCGATTAGCGACGGACTTGCCACCCGTCACATCATGAGACCTAATATCGTCGGCTAATCGTGGGTGCATACTAATATAAACCTCTGCTTACCCTTTCGAAGATATATGAGCATAATGATATTTTTTATTATTATTTTATTTGTAACCCAAAGTGCAAAGTTATACATGGTATAAATAAATTTACTTTTTACGTACGTATAATAATATAATAACAGAAGTAAATGTGTAAGTACCAACATCAACCAATCAAATTTGGAGGAATTTGGAGCAATTTCTTTGGAGATTTCACAATCCCAATAGTCATTTTATATCCGTCCATGTTTGAACATAGGATTTAAACTAATAGCGCATTCAGTCAGAAATCATTTATACCATTAAGTACCTAGTTCAAATACCAATATAGCAATGAATATTATAATTTAATTCAATTAGTTGGTGTGAGCTCTATGACTAAACGTGTTCACTGATTTAGAGGACATGGTATAATTCATTTATATCTTAATTTAGAGGACACTTTGGAAGATTTTATATTAGTACGTTCGTGGAAAATGGGGAACGTCGTTTTATCTCGAAGTTTTCAGACGGGCCAATCTAACTAACGATTATTCATAGACGTTTGATTGTATTAATAATTAGCAATTCGTTCGAGTTTAGATGGTTACAATTAATTATTCTGATAATTATTTTGTATAATGGAGGCAATAATAATAATCAAACTCTTTATTGTACAACTATGGAAAAAAAACAATTAGGTATTACAATTTTAACTTAATATGAGACATTTATACAAACGGCGGTTTTATCGCTAACAAGCGATTTCTTCCAACTTGTATTTGTATAATTTTGGGAGGAAAACAAGAAGACCTATGTCCTGATGATAAAAAATACCATCCGGGAGATGGGCAGCAGCACCTCCCGGAGACAATACAGTCCATAACAAACATGCACTGGTGACTGGTGGCGACTATGTGCAAACCGGATAAGGACTAGATACTCTAGGGAGGCTTACGTCCAGTAGTGGACTGCAGTCTGCAAATAGGGGACATCGTTTTATCTCGAAGATTTCAGATGGGCTAATCTGACTAACGTTTATTCATAGAAGTTTGATTTGATTTAATAATTAGCAATTCGCCCGTCTTTGGGCGGTTACAATTATTTTTTCTATTTTTTTTATGTATAATGGAGGCAATGACTATAAAACTTGCGTTTTTATAATTTTGGAAAGAAAACAAGAAGAACCTATTCCCTGATGATAAAAAATACCGTCCCGTAGACAACAGAGTCCATAACAAAAATATACTTTGGTCACAATCCCACCTGCCCTGCGTGGCGACTTGACAAGCCCCCTGATATGGACAAGCTACTCTGGGGGGGCTTACGTCCAGTTGTGGACTTGCAGTCCACAAATGGGGGACATTGTTTTATCTGAAATTAGATGTTTGATTGGATGTAATAATCAACAATAATCCCGATTTTAGACGATGAGAATTGTTTTTTGAATTGTAAAAATTATATTTTGTTATAATTTTGAAAGGAAAATAAGAAATAGTATTTCTTAATTGTAATTGTAATAAATACAATTTGTCTACAGATACCAAAGATAAAATATGTCAATGGTGCGTTACCAACATGAGCCTAGGATGTCATGTATGCCTTGTCCAAAAGTAGGTGTACCCTCCAAATGCTTGAAAAACAGATCTTGCCGTTGACGTAAGAATGGCGTTACGGTGGCAAGGATAGAGAAGGCGGTGGATTAAATCCAGATTAGTTGATAATAACCTAGTTAAAAACGCGTTAAAGAGGCCATGGTTGAATGAAAAATCTTGCGCCGAATGTCGAGAATGTGGTATCTCACGGTCTCGACATTCGGCGTATGATAAGTGTTTTTTAAATTCATTCTGGTATTTATGCTATATGAATGTCTATGTATAATATCTTTGACTAACACCTGTGCTACAAGCAATTGCTTACTTTGAGGCTAGTTCAATACGTGTGATTTGTTCAGGGATCCTAATTATTTTACGTTTAATATTCTTGGTGAGTTTAGAACTTTTATGTAATTCGTACATAAGGAATATACAAAATTATACCCTATTTTAAAATAATCCCTAATTATATACATAACTTTTAACAGCAATGTCAATAAGAATTTCAAGTTATTTTGACAATAAAATTGTAATAGTCAAAATAATGTATGATAATTGTCTAAGTTTATGGGTTTTACTGAGAAAATTTATATAATGATTAAAATACTGAATTAGGATTATGGTCATAGTACTTTTTAATTGACAAAATACAATGATATATAACAAGGCTATAGATACCCGACTACAAATTGACTTTATTTTTCGGTACTAATATATATATATATATACGATTATAGCCTGAAAGAAGTAAACATGTTAGGCCTCGTGCAAAAGTAAGTTTACCAGCTATCTTACTCTCCAAAGTGGAACACGTCAACGTGTCAATTTATATAATTTACGCATGAAAAAAATGATTTTTTTACGATTTTTGTATAATTATATAATAATAATAAAATTTCGAGCTTTGCACACACATGAAGGCATTTTTAATACAAATTGTTGAAATATTTTTACAGATGAAAATAGCAAATTATAACCAATTGCCTTCTTTATCAAGTCAAATCGAATTAAGCGCATATAACGTATCTAGTCTTCTTTTATGTATCTTAAACAAAATACTGTTCCTCAGTGTACTTTTACTGAAAGTAGTAGAAAGTAAACAGACTTACCTTTCATATATTTTTTTAGAATGTATAGGCAAACATTTGACCACAATCTCACCTGATGTTAAGTGACGATGTAGTCGAAGATGGATCATGCCTACTTAGATACAGCCTATTCACTATATAATTAAACTACCTGAATCCCGCAACTTCGTCCGCTTGTATCTTTGAAAGCATTTTATTTTAAATTATTTTTTCGGACGATTATTTTTTTAATTTTTGAAATTCGTCAAACTAACATATTACATCCCTGCTTGTTAGCTACCATTTACGATAATTGTTGAAAATAAAAAAGTTGAGCGTCCCGTCAAAATGAACCTACTCAGGAAAAAATAGCTTATATAATTTTATTACTAATAAATTTAAAAAATATATTCAGGAACCCGGACTAGTAGCTTAAGTGACTAATAATTATTTTGTTGCCTGCAACTTCACCTGGGCAGACAAAAATACATATTACATGCCTTTTACTGAGTCTGTTATGACCCAAAAAACCTCAGTGATACCCCGTTACATTGAATAAAATATACTTCTATATTCTAAGGTCCGATGTATATAGAAAATACTACAAAGAGAAGCATAGTAATGCATACAGCACAATACTTTTTCACGCAGTCAGTTACCTTGCATAAACCTTCTCCCTAAATAAAAATACCGAAGTTGGTGTACTTATTCAGAATGGGCGTACATACATTTCAGCGATTTATTTTTATTTATATATATTTCTAACTTCTTGCGTCTAATTCCACTAGTATGTACAAATAAGGTGTAAGAATGTATTTTAGATTTTAAATCCTCTGTGGTCGAGTGGTGACTTTGACGCGAGAGATCCTGGGTTCAATACTTGGGTCGGGCCACTTGTTCTCTATGAGTTTATTCAGTTCCTCTGAAAAATATAACATTGCCTCGGATTAGATATGCGCCCGATTGGCGACGGACTTGCCACCCGTCACGACCTAATAAAATTGGGTGCATACTAGTATGTAGTATGGACCTCTGCCTACCATTTCAAGAATATATGGACATGACGATATTTATTTTTAAATCCTAATATTAAAATAATGTATTGTACGCTTAACAGGCAGAATATAGCACACTCACTCATTTTGTATATCAAAATTGTCACCTATATTCGAATAATAAATTAATTATGAATTAGGAAATCTTACAATATGGCATAAAACTTACCCTCCAAAGCAACAAATATAGCTGCACCAATAACACTATATAAAACTAAGCATAAACTCAAAAACAAATGAGTGAACCACTTTTTAGACCACAGCCTCAACTTATTGTAAAACCAAAACGCAGTTTTTTCACCAACACTTAATCCACTTTTCGCCGTGTTCATAGTAAAATCTTTAAACCCCTCAAATTGTTTAAACATAAAATCCGACGCCTTATTATGGTACATATGTAGAAAGGGATTATAATATGGATTAACGTTGGGATCAGATATATGTGAAACGGGTGTTTGGGGGACTTTTGGGTAATATTTCGGCTGACCCCATTGTATAGAAGATGAAGTATTTGGACCCTTGGATACGGTTGGGGATGGGATTTGGAGGGTTATCTTCGGCTTGTTAACCTTCTTTGGAGGTGGAGGGGGTGCGTAAGTTGGTGGAGTGTCCGGTGAATCCATTTTTCTGAACAAAAATCAATGTAGAGCGTTAGCGCCGGCGCTTACTAATGACAAAAGTTTTTAACTTTAGTTTCGTATTTATAAATACTGGGAGACGTCCGCGAACGCCCGAAGAGATTGGACACTGGGCTTAAAAATAAACGAGGTTCATCCTATGTGTCATCCAGACTATCAGTAACACATATTCACCATAAATATTAATTCGTAATAACTAAAATGTATAATCGCCTAACGAGAAACTCGTAGATGTTTGGACCAGCGCCAATTTCGCGACATTTTACGGTATTTTTGATATTTTTTTCTCATTTTCCTTTCATTAGATCCAATGATATCGCTATGTAGATCAGTGGTTCTTAACCGGTGGTTCGTGGATCATTAGTGCAGTCTGGAAACATCAGCTGAAAATATTAAAGAGTCAAATTGAATCAACTAGTGTTACTAAGAAATTGCATACGTGCAATATATCAAAATATATTTTTTTAAAAATTCTCCGATCGGTTATGTTTTAAAGCGTAACCTCTGCTTCAGGAATTAAAACACTGTTAAGAACGAAAAAATTTACAGTGCCTGTTGGGATTGAATTTTTCGTTATTAACAGTATTTATTTCCTGGAAGGGAGTAAAACCTTACGATATCTGCATCAGATATTTGTAACCTTTAAATAAGTTAAAAACTAATGATTAAATTGTCTATTTAAAGAACTGACTTGTCTGACAGCGTCATTACAATTTTTAACACGATTTTATGAAAATACTTAGCAATCACAATTTTGCGGATATATGTTGTCGATTCGAAATATTTATTTTTTCACGTTTTATAATTCAGGTAAGGTTTCAATCGAGTCTACCATACCAGCATTGTATATCTGTTTAGTCAATCTTGCATCATCATCATCCATTCTTTCTACATGTCTGAACCAACGGAGCATGCCTTTTCGCATTTTTACACCGACACTTTCTTTCATTCCCACTCTTTCTCTCGAATTCGGTCCGCGAGCTATGATGTAAGTTATATTAAAGTGGTGTAATAACTGTCAGTAAATTTAGTGCTATCGGCATTCACTATAAAAACAGTACAATATTCAGTGATAACACAATGTTATATCTCATCGTGATAAAAACACAAGACTCCTCGAATTGTTTCACACTTACCACAATCTCATGAAATCGTAAAGAAACAAGCGATACTATTTACACGTAAGCAGTGTTTATATGTAAATAGTGACACTGCTACGTCAAGCTGTGTTAGCTGCAAAATATAATTGCAGCTTTATTCGTAACAATTGCGTAAGTGCTACCATATAAGTGAGCTCAGATGAGAACCATAGTGTTGCTGGATATTATAGTCCCTATCTACACACGGGTGCAGTTGCGACAAATGATGGCCGCTGTATAGTCGCAGATAGGTAAGTACCTGTATTTTCTTTCTCTACCGTTTCATTTTATGGTTCTTTTACCTGTAGACCTACCCGTGTTGATCCGAGCTCCTTTGAAAAATTGATCATCTGCCTTCCTACCAGGGAGCTTGTAAAAAGCGAGCAAAGGCTTACTGTCATTAAAACTGTAACCTCTGACTGGTAGAGCTTTGCAGCGGCTCATCCATTGCATTACCTGTTCCTGCCGCCACAACTTCAGTGCTTGTCATTAAAGTGTTCTCGTTTCGAGGGTAAGGAAGCGGGTAGCCGGTAAACTTACTTTGAATACGAGGTTTAACATCCCGGCCTCAGGTTGGCAACGCACTATGACCATCTTTGGTGTCTATAGGCGGCGTGAAAAAAAGTCATACCAACCTGTATTTATACAATTTCGATATCGGTGCTGTCTGCTATACTGTTGTAGCACCTACGCCTTAGTCGCCAACGCATGCCATGGTTTTTTCCTCTTTAAAACTTTACCCATATATTCTATACCTCCGACGTACTTACATGTAACGCATATGCTATTATTTTTTATTATTATTTTTTATTATTATTTCTTGACAAATGTTTTATTGTTGTCACAGCCCTAGTACTAATCTATATATCTATTACTAATCTATATCTATATATATATATATATATATATAAACCGTGGGAAAGTTAAAACTGTACATTGAATATTTTTTTTAATAATACTCGGGGCTTACTTTAAATAATTTAATTTTCCTTCGATATTGATATACGATCAATCAATATACAATCAATATCTAAGGAAAAATATAGCTTTTAGATGATTTTTTGTCTGCATGTATGTACGAGCTAAACTCAAAAAGTACTGCATGGTACTTCAAATTTTGCATGAATTCTAACAGATCGGGTCAACATATAGGCTACATATTATCACCTACGCGGGAGGAGCTGTGAATCTTTATTTTTCTTAGGTATTCTGTTATAGCGTGTAATCGTAGACAAAGTCGCAGGCAGCAGTTAGTGTATGAATAAAACAATAGAAATGTTTAAATGATTAGATCAATGTTTAAATACGCGTGGTAGTGCTGCAAAGTTTATTCCGCTTACCAAAAGGAAGGATGTTCTTGGTTCGTTTGTTTTTTAATGTTGGTTACCTCAAAACTCCGTAATTTATAGACCAATTGTAATATTCTCGTACGATTTGCTTCAAATATTTCCAATTTTCGATATCTTTGAGTTGAATATTTCGGATTTGGTCATAAAGAAATTTCAAGAACGTATATGATATTGAATACGTTTTGAAGTTTTTATGCATTTTAATTATACACATATATTCAATCTCGAAGTGTCAAAAAGCCCTTATAATAATGGCAGCAGACATTTGTTCAAATAAGTATTTTTTCAAAGTTTCATAGTTTGATGAAAGTCTTCAAAGAAATTATCATTTAGGTGACATGTGCGTTGCACAGGCTTAAAATACGTAGGTATGGTCAACAATTTTCGTTAGGTCGTCACACCATTGTACGTCGCTTGAGATCGCTTGTAATTTTTTATAGTATTGGAATCGCCTTTAACGGTAGGGCTGTCGCCTGTTAAGATCGCTAGCCGCTTAAAATTTAAAAAAAGGGCAACTTTTCTTAAAAATATTTTTCTGAGTAAGCATGACATTGCCCGGGATTGGAATGTGCCCGAAGTGTAGTGGCGATAGGCTTGCTACCTATCACATCATGGGCCCTATTACCTTAGCTAATCGTGGGTGTTCTAGTATATCTACTGGACTTATGAGTCTTACTAGCACACCTCTGCCTACCTCTTCGAGGATATTAGGCGTGAAGATACTTTTTTTATTTATGTTGCTAAGTTAAATTTTAAGTAGTTTTTAAAAGTTAGATATATGTATGTGGTAAGTTTAGTCTGTTAATAAATGTTTTCTTCTTTCTTTCAAGTCTTTTTTAAATAAACAGGTCGGCATTTACCGCCATCTCACCTGATGCTAGGTCGGTCGGTCGAAGATCTATCATGCCTACCTAGATACAACCTATTTACTCTGGCCTTAAATATACCTAGATGATATTGTTTTGGGAATACACTCGCGTCTGGGAATACAATACAGAAAGCTTTCGAAATGATGAACTGAATCGTTTCGTGCGGATGGATGGAATATAAACGACATAACGGTTAAACGACCGCCCCCGTCTTGTTTCCCGGTGGTGAAAGGAGGATGGTTGAATTAATTAATCTCAACTCAAGTATTTCTTAGCAAGTGGCGAGTACTTCTTACTTTCTTAAATCCTTCTGCTTGTTCGCATTTTGTCTTTAGTTTGCTAACGTCTTTAGTGCATAAGTGTTGGATCAAATCTGGTACTTACTTCATAACAGCCATAGCGTAATCAAAACCCGCTTGACCCTGCGTCTCTTTTGTAATTCCCATCGCAGTTTCTGCAAAAAAGTTTTTTTAAACTCACGTGTTCCATAATTAAAATTATCATCACGCCTGGTAGGCAGATGTAGGTACATACTAGTGTACACCCTCGATTAGCCGACGATATTTGGTCCCATGATGTGATAGGTGGCAAGCCTATCGCCACTTCGAGCACATTCCAATCCCGGGAAATGTCATGCTTACTTAGAATAATCTGAAAAACATTTTAAGAAAAGTTGTCCGACCTGGGAATTGAACCCGAGACCTAAGCGGCTAGCGATCCTAACAGGCGACAGCCGTACCGTTACACCACATAGGCGATATATAGGCGACAGGTATTATACACAATGAAAACCTTTCTGTTGAATCACTCTATCTATTAATAAAACCACATCAAAATCCGTTGCGTAGTTTTAGAGATCTAATCAAACATAGGGACAGACAGACACTATTGGAATTATACAGTTACTTGGGTAACTAAATAATTCCTCTAGTGCAATCAGTCAGTTCTCTAGTTGGTAGAGCGTCGCAGCGGCTCGCCTGGGTTAAATGGTACCACCGCCGTATCTATTACTGCCGCCATAACGTCAGTGCTTGCCGTTAACGTGTTACGGTTTGGAGGGTTAAGTAGTCGGTAAACTGACTTTTGCAGGCGGCCATACATTCCGGCCTCAGTTTGGCAACGCACCACCTTTGGTGTGTATAGGCGGTACGAATTTCTTACCATTAGGAAATCCGTCAACTTGTTTGCTGTCCAATTTTATAAAAAAGCGACTTTATTATATACTATGTAGTGATATGTACCTAAAAGAATATCAACTGTGACTCCACTCATGTAGTCATGTACATCGAAATATTTTCCAACTTCTCCTTTCATTTTGTTCACTACATTTATACTGTTTTCGTTAAATAGACTGACAAACGATTTCAACACATTTATGTGAAATGTTGGAGCAATCATTTTCCGGTGAGAACGCCATTTTTCACCTGGAATAACACAATTATTAAACATCCAAGAAATTTAATAATAAGTCATAATTTAAAAAGCAAACTACAAAAACCCTTTAAAAATGGCTGTCCGTACAATTAGTTAACGGAAGATAATAATTTTATTTGAAAACATCATAACATAATTCTTAAGCAGTAAAACTGCAAAATCAAATTTCCGGTCTCGTAAATTCCGAAAATGTTTATGGAACTAAATCGGAAACATAAGCTTTGAATTAAAAAAAAAATTTTAAATCCGTCCACAAACGCCATAATAATTGCGTAACATAACCTTCGGACACTCCTCCAGTAGACAAAGATTCAAGTCACGTAAAGCCTTTCTTGGCCATTTTTTGAATTATTTGACACATATGTACATCACTCGATGATAATTAATGTGACTAGATGATGAAAGCGAAAGATCGTGTCCTGTGGCATACTTTGGGGGAGGCCTACGTCCAGCAGTGGACTGCAATAGGCTGATGTATGTATGTA
>DVZN01001514.1:0-10052 GCA_018237365.1 Caria ino melicerta
TACAGCCATCCACATTCGCATTGTATATCTGTTTAGTCAATCTTGCATCATCCATTCTTTCTACATGTCCGAACCAAGACATAAATGTTGTAGTTCAGAAATAACAGACGTACCTGTATTTCTTAGTAGGAATTTTATAATTTCTTGAAACACAGATGCTTGAAGATCTGATATCAAACATAGGGTAATTTAATTTATTGAATTGATGTGTAGTAGGGTGGAGTGGGGTGGTATGGAGTGGAGTGGTTTATTATTAGTCTAAATTCTATAATAAATAAAAACGTAGACAAAGGCGCGGGCAAAGACCAGTATTTAATAAACGTTAATCGAGAAATACAGTCAGTTAACGGCCGGTTTCAATATTTAATCTATCCTTCATTTTGCCTTCTGTTGATAGCGCTATCTCGACTTTTCGATATGGAAATATAAGATAGCACTATATCGATAGTAGGCAAAATCGAGAATAGATTGAGTATTGAATCGGCGGTTAGTTTATAACAAAAATGCCTGCCCCAGATGGGGATCGATTCCGAGCTTGTTTATATAACGGCGTCACCACTTATAACGTCTGACTAAAATTTATATACGGAAATTTACCCCCTAAAAGAGAATAAACATGGGGTTTTATAGTCTTAAATTGCTTGGTCTACGTTTATTCAAATGAGCTTACGCCGTGAACCCGCTTTATTACCTATTGCGCAACAAGTCACCTGCACTCAGGTGCCCTAGACTTTGAATTTAAATTAGAAACTTAAGTTAGACTCGTCAGCCATTCGAACGTTTCACTACATAGGAGCCATCAATAAAATGTTGATCATTTTTCCTCTCCCCCCTCCTTGTAGCATAGTATACTTTCATCTTTGATCCCTTCCTCACTTACCATCAGGTGGGTCGAAGATCATTTTACTCAGCTATCAAAATTAAAAATTAAAAAAAAAACATGAAAATCCCGTCTATATGACCTTTAACCTCAAGTAATATTTTTTTCAGGTCTCGGAGCGATGAGTACTTGTGATTTCAGCTTTAAGATTTCATTTATAATGTTTTCAACAATTCTGAAAATTTCAACAATGTTTTATTAACTACCTACATGTATAAATAACTAGGCTTATCCTAGCCTAACTTAACTAGCTTAACAATACGGTGCTAAACAGCAAGGTGGCAAGGAAATGAGACAAGACATTATTTTCTAATAGTTTCAAATATTCAATTTACAACGTTGTGTAAAAATTTCAAAGGACTGAAAATAAGAGTTTATAAGCTTTGCCATTTTGAACAAAGGAATATTAAATTTTGATGCAAAATTCGAAATAAACGTTATAACAATCAATGCGGCTTGTTGCCGCCCTACTTTATAATCGAAGCATTATTTTACTCTACCCCACTGTAACACTTTAAGGAATGAATAAAAGATGATGTTTGGAGAGCTACTGAATAATGTGTTTCTTTGATAACGCTTTAAAGAAAATTCCTTAGTTTTACTCAATTTAATATTTAAAATAATATAGTTCCCGGCAAAGTTTCGATATATACCTAGATACTTCGAATTAAATAGATATGACTATAGCAGGTTAAAACACGTTGAAAACTTACTTCTTTTGTGGCCACGGTCCTTGCAAGAGGCTCGAAACGTGGATATTTAAAAAGCAAGTTTTTAACGTGTATTGACCCGCTATAGTCATTGTTAAATATTGTATTATTTAATCTGTATAAAATGACATATAGCAACTGTCAAAGCTGTCACGTCACACTCTGTACAAGACTAATCAATGGACGTCATTACTAAAACCTATCGAACCATTGGCTAAATAATCTGTGTAAAACGACTGGAAGCCATATCACAAGAATTGAATTGAATTGAGTACTCCTTTATTATTTATATCCATCATCCATCCTGGGGTGCTATTTTTGAACATACAGCGATGATTTCGTAATTACCACTAGATAAAATACTCGACAATCACGGACACTAAAAACACGTATTTTTTAAATTCACACCATATCTACCAACAACATTAAAATGTGATACGAAATTCGTATTTAGTGTCAGTGATTAACAAGTATTTTACTCATCGGTGATTTCGAATTCATCGGTGAATGTTTAAAAAAAGCACCCCTGGGCGGCTTCGCAACGTCACCGGACGTTTGTGGGCGAGCAGAGAGCTCAACCCGAGACTGCATTATTTACGGGTGGGACTCCTTTAACGCCCACACTAAGGGTTGTCTCCTGCGATACCGGACCACGGTTTAGTGCTGCGTTCTGACTACTGGTGGGTGGGATATCGGTGGCTTATTAAGTAGATGTGTCTGCTAATCCGCGCCTATTAGAGACGAAATAAAATGCAGTATCATTTAACATTAATTTTATTAACGTATATATATTACATACATATTTTAATAAAATTAATATTATTTAAATTAATTTTATTAAAATAATATGTCATTATAAGTAAATCCTTATATCTAATCAGAGCCGCTACGTTTTGATGAAGCGCTTGAAGCAGATCCGCTACGTGATCCCTGCAAACGAAATAAAAAAATTGTACTGCCTCAGAATTTCCATAATCAAAAACATATTAAAAAACAAAATAAACCTATACCTAACATAAAAAGAAGATATGGCCAAATCGTTGCAGAACTACCAGGTAATGATAGCATACAGAAACCTTATTCGCTACTTACATTCTGTCTGGCAGAATGGAGATTGTGACAAGGTATGCAAAATCGCATAAAAACTCACGGTAATGCTTACGTATACATACACATACATTAGTTTTTATTTCATTCCAAAATACCAAGTAGTTATGATTTTATAGATATTTGAAATTTACTTAAATTTCCAAATCGCGTGAAGTCACAACGCAACGTATCTATCGCTCGGGTTTTAGGCTACACAGACAGGAGCACGCGTACGGACTGAGCAATCAGGTGACCGTTGTTAAATGACGTCACGCACATGGAGCGTCGCGCGCTTACTTTAAAATTCCATATCTCAAAAACTATTTCATGTATTGCAATAATTTTTTCACACATATTTATTAGCTGAACCCCGCGACTTCGTTCGCGTGGGTCTTTAAAAACATTTTGTTCTTTCATTTTTTGTACGAATCTTTCGAATATAAAAGCAGCCTAAGTTACTCACTATAACATCAGCTATCCGGCTAGTGAAAGTCCCGTAAAAAGCGGTCTAGCCAAACGATGATAACGCGAAACAGACAGAAATCATAAAAAAAATACTATTTTGGTAGGTATACATATCGTGTATACATATATATGCGTTTAGTAAAAAAGAGATTATTAATTTTTATTACTATTACAGACACTCTCATTTTATTTATGTGTATAGATTTTTACCAAAAAATAAGCAAAGGTATAAATTCATGAACATTCTCCATTAGTGGTAATCAACTTACTTGTCTCGACCCACTGACAGAACGACTCCTAGACCGTTCCGATCCACTGCCGGAGCCAGAGTTCTTCCTGGAGCTGGCTCTAGAGGACGCTTTGGAGCCCGAGCCCTTGGACGAAGCCCTAGACGACGCCCGGGAGGACCGGCGACTGCCTCGGGACGATGCTCTGGAGCTTGCTTTGGAAGACGCTTTGGAACCCTGAAAATGTTTAAAATATTACCCCGTGTTGGTCCGGACTCCTTTGCAGAATAGACTACCTGCCTTCCTGCAAGGCAGCTCGCCAGTGCTTGTCATTGCCATGTTCCAGTTTGGAGGGTACGGTAGCTGGTAAACTTACTTTTGCTCGAAGTCTAACATCCTGACCTCAGGTTGGCAGTGCACCATTACCAACTTTGGCGTCTATAGGCAGCGTGAATTTCTTAATATTAGGGAATCCGTCAGCTTGTTTGCCTTTTAATGTTATTTAAAAAAAAGATAGAAAAAGGAATGGGGGGGCAGTGTTATTATAACTGTCTTTTCTCTCCATCCGGCCAAGCCCCACTGAATTCACTCTATAACGTTCTAGAGTTCGATCCTGCAGATATAAATGTATTAAATCTAATTGTTCTATCCACTAACCTTATCAGAACCTTTAGAACTAGCGCGACTCCCTCGACTGCCCCGACTGGCAGCGCTGGCTCGACTGGCGCGGCTAGCCCTACTGGCACGGCTAGCTCGACTGGCACGACTAGCTCGACTGGCACGGCTACCGGAACTAGCTCTAGATGACGCTCTCGATCCTGACCCAGACCTTGACCTTGATCTTGACCTTGCAGAGCCAGACCTAGTAAACAAAATTTAATAAATATTAAATTACACCTCAGAAATACCCCAATGTAAGCAAATTATTTGCTAGTGATATGGAGGTTATTCAACGACACTATAATATATATATCCATGTCTATATATCTGGAATAAACGTTATAAACACCCAGACCCAAAAATACGAACGTCTGTGTTCTTTACACAAAGGTTCGCCGCCGTCTGGGATCAAACCCAAACCATACCATAAAATAAACAAATCTTACCTTGCAGATCCAGATCGGACTGATCCTGACCTAGATCGTGACCTTGACTTCCTGGAACCAGATCCGGATCGCGACCGACTCCTGGACTTTGATCGTTCTCGCGACCCTGACCTCGACCTGTTCGAACCTTTGGACTTTTCTGATCCCTGGGGTGATTTAGATGCAGACTTCGAACGGGATCGCGACCTGAGAGATTATTTTTGAAAAATATCTGTGTCAACTCTGATACGCAACTGTTTTTACTTCATACAAAAAGCGATTGCCAAATATTGTTAGTCAATTATTTTACATAAGTTTTACTTTAATATTTTTTTAACATTTAGGTGTCCGACTTTGACGCGAGAGGTACCAGGTTAGACTCCCGGGTCGGGCAACTTGTTCTGAGTTTTTTTTTCAGTTTTTCTGAAAAACATTACATTGCCTCGGATTGGATTTGTGCCCGATATCGCGACGGGCTTGTCACCTGTCACATCATGGGACCTAACATCGTCGGCTAATTGTGGGTGCATACATTAGTATGTACCTCTGCCAACCTCTTCGAGAAAATGGTCGTGACGATATTTATTTATCATTTAGTTATTTGCGGAAATTCGATATAAAAATAAGTAAAACAGAAAAAAATATATCAATTGAAGTTTTTCGAACGAATTTTGAATTACAATTATTTGTTATTTCTGTATGAAAGGTATTTTTTTATTAATTTCCCGCTAATAACTAACCGGTAAAAACATAATACATGCCTATTTATTTAGAAAATATTGTCTTATTGTTGATTACACCCTGTCACAGAATGAGTAAGAAAAATACAGATTTACATCTCCTACGGGACCGTAGATGATAGCGTGATAATATGTAACCTATATATATATACCTGACCTGTTAGTAATATTCATGCAAAATTTTAAGTAAATCAATGCAGTACTTTTTGAGTTTAGCCCGGACATACATAGAGACAAACAGACAGAAAATCTAAAAACTATATTTTTGGCTTCGATATTGATTGTAAATCACGCTCCAAGTATTATTTAAAAAAATATTCAATGTCCTCCCAATCCTACGATTTTATTATATGTAAAGATTTGGCAATCGCGTTTTGTTTACTTAATGAATGAATATGAAAAATAAACACATCCATCTTTTGTCTCAAACCCAACAAAACTTTACATTACCTTTCTTTTTCGTTTTGGTCCTGTTTTTCTTCTTCTTCCTCGTCTTCCTCCTCCTCCTCCTCTTCCTCTTCATCCTAAAAAAATATATGTGTGAATTCATCTCATTATATCAAAATAAAATGTAATTTTTAAGTATCTATAAAACTCTTGAATGGCTGGACCGATTTGGTTAATTTTGGATTTGAAATATTTGAAGTCAAAGGAAGGTTTAAAAACGTAAAGAAATAATGAAAATAGTAAATCGTTGAACATACATCACTTCATAGTATAAAACAAAGTCGCTTTATCTGTCCCTATGTCCCTATGTATTCTTAAACCTTTAAAACTACGCAACTGATTTTGATGCGATTTTTTATATAGATAGGGTGATTCAAGAGGAAGGTTTATATGTATAATAAATGCATGAAGTAATAGAGAAACACTTGTAATTTTAGAGGTTTCTAATGTGATTGGATGTCTGTAAGAGACATTCTGTAGTATATTTAGTATCAGTTTTGCACCCGTGCAAAGTCGGGGCGGGTCGCTAGTACAAAAAAATAAGGTTAAACATAAAACTTTGTGAAAGTCTGTATTAAATAAAAACATTTTCATATCACCATATGCTATCAAGAAAATTAAATCATGACATATCTTAAGGATAACTTATTTCAAATATTCTATTTTACAAACATATAAAATGTTCAATTTGCTGGAAGGTTTATAGTCCAAAAAACTTTAAAACTGTTGTGTGTTTTAAAAATATGGTTTAAAAAAATTACTCACCAGTGGTGGTTCCAACTGTTTCTCCCTCAGCCGTAGCATCCGATGTTCTGCTGCACTGAGTGGTCTATGTGTGACCACAAGCCTAGTCAGTGCCTGAGCAGCTGCTCCCGCACGAGCTCTACGCTTGGACAAACGCACACGAGTTTCCAATTCATTGTAGTATATGCAGTGGTTACGCACAACCTAAAACAAACCAAATTATTAAAATAATTTGGAAACTTTATTTCCTAGGTACCACATGAGAAATATATCAATATAACCTAACCCAATCACAGAAGAACAAAAAGGCATGAATAGTAATTATCTAACACCTTTAAACAAGCAATTCTTGTGTATATATATAATCAGGATCTCGGAAGAAGAAAAATTGATTCAGCTAGGTTTCATTTTTAAAAAGATATTGTTTTGTCCGTGTTTTCTTGCAATGAAAATTTGCTACAATTGTCATTAAAATACAAAAGTAAATTTTGTTGACATCTACTAAATTGTAATAGCCAGTTGGTAAAATGGGTACCTACAAATTTTTCCCAAAATAACCCAGGTTCGAATCCTGAAAGGTTTTTTCTTTTATTTTTTTCACAGAGCAAAGCTTGGTCACCCAGGCACTGTTTAATTATGATAACAATATTTGAGTTGAAAGGGAATGTCAGCATTTCACATTCTTAAGTTCTGGTCAGGAGAGTAGGGTAGCTTCGGACTTCACTAAGCCTCAAGACATCTATTTATTTACCTATAACATCTTTAGTCTTGTAGGCCATAAATTTTTCTTACAATCAGGAGGGTCATGTGCATATTATAGTCATAAATAAAGCAGTTGATTAGTAGAACCAACTAATTTATAAGCAATTTGAATCGGGGTAACAATTAGTATTTAATAACTTAATGCTGGTCTATATTTAGTCTACAGAATATTTTTATAGTATTAGTTCAGAAATCTCACTGACCGAGTGGTGAGTGTTGTGCCTTACCACGTCAAGTGACAGCGAGACTTGGGTTTGATTCCGACGGGGCAGTTTTTTTGTGTAATGAACATTGACATTCGCATTTCTGGATCTGGGTGTTTATTGAATTAATACTAGTATTTATATATGTATTTCTATGTATAATATTGTTGATGAACACCCATCTCACAAGCAAATAAATTTCTTATTTTGGGGTTACATCAATATGTGTGATTTTTCCAGTGATATATATTTATTTAAATGTTTAATTTCAAAAATCTTAACAGGTATTCACTCACCAAAAAGTAATTTTCTTCGTAACCTTTGGAAGCTTTACTTTTGACATTCCAGTTATATTCCCTAGCCATTTTGTATTCGTATGTGTCACCATCCATGTATGGTATACTCTCAGTTATATCACGGCGACGTTTCTGTATTGTCTCTTCAGTTGGTAAGCAGTAGGCGACAAATTGTTCCCCACTTTCATCCATCACTCCCCTGTAAACAATGTCACATATTTGTAATTTTGTGAATTAAAGCTGGTAAACTTACATAAAAATAGCCCAATTATTAATTAGTGGCCGCACCTCTGTGGAAAGCTAAAGGTGTGGGTAGGGTACTTTTCTGCTTTTTGCAAAAAAGATTATAGAAGATTTTTTTTTTAATAGAGAATGTGCAAACGTTCTTCAAACTCTAATCTCCAAAGTTTTATTTTTTCAAATTTCTGTTGCCACAGCAAAGTATAAAATAAAGTCGCTTTGTGTCTGTCTATCCCTATGTATGCTTAGATCTTTAAAACTACGCAAGGTAGTTTGACATAGCTTTTTTTAATAGATAGAATGATTCATGTGGAAGGTTTATATGTATGATAAATGCATAAAATAATGGAGAAATTTTAGAGGTTTCTAATGTGATGTCTGTTAGACATTCTGTAGTATATTTAGTATCAGTTATGCATCCCTGTGTACCCAGAGCGAGTCGCTAGTATACAATTTAAAAATGAACAAGTATACTTTTAAATTATATATTTAACTCTTTATTGTATACTAGCGACCATTACATTTGTCACAAAAACTGCCTTTCATCAAGGTCCCTGACCAAATATTTTTTGCTGTAGACATAATCTTAAGTATTATACAAAACTTCTGCTTACCTAATCATAGCCTGAGACATAGCCTCAATCTGCCCAGCAATATTCTTATCAGATGGTGCTGGATCTGAGTCAAATATAACCTGTGCACAAGGGTACTTCCACATCTCAAAGTCTGGAAACACAGGCATAACCTCAACAGGTGTGACACCAGGTTTGCTGTAATGCTTCTCAATAGTTATCTTATTATCCTCAAATGTTTTCTCAATAGCCTTGATTTGACTGTCTCGGTCCATGTATAAAGTTTCTTCACTGAATATCTTTTTGACATTGTAACCAACTTTGGCTTCAACCTGGAAGTTTAATATTATTTATAGAATATTTCAAACACAGTAAAACCTTTAAAAAAATCACACACAGTCACAATAATTCAAGAAATTTCTGTGGATTATCCAAGGAAGGATTACTAAAAGAAAATCCATTTCATCCTATTTAAATGTCAGAATTATATGGTCACAATACAAAAAAAAATTGAAAACATTTTTGAAAACTCAGTTGCAAATAGAAAAAAATATACTGACAAAATATGTTTTTCTTGGCCCCCTTTACAGAATAACACAACTGTCACCCAGACAGGCAGATTGTAATAAATGTGAATAGGCAGTACCGGTATCGCCAATGTGGTGTAACGGTACAGCTGTCGCTTGTTAAGACCGCTAGCCGCTTAGGTCTCGGGTTCAAATCCCAGGTTGGGCCAGTTTTCTTAAAAAAAAAATTCAGATTATTCTGAGTAAGCATGACATTGCCCGGATTGGAATGTGCCCGAAGTGGCGATAGGCTTGCCACCTATCACACCATGGGCCCTAGTACCGTTGCTAATCCTGGGTGTTCTAGTATGTCTACTGGACTTACGAGTCGTGAAGATACTAGCACTCCTCTGCCTACCTCTTCGGGGATAGTAGACATGAAGGTGCTAAAGCAAAAACTGCAGGAAAAAAGCTAGATATTCTTTCCATAGTCAGGTGGAACTTCACTGAAGAATAGTTGCATCAGTTGTATCAAGCACAGGTTCGGTCTTGCATGGAGTGTTGCTGCCACCTTTGGGATGGATCGGCCAAATACCAACTGGCTGCTTTGGACTCAGTAGAAAAACGAGCTAAGAGAATTATTGGAGACTGCTTTGATCAATGGTAAACTGCAGAGCCTTGAACACCGGCGCAGGATAGCTCGTTTGTCAGTCTTCTACAGAATACATTTCGGCGAGTGTGCGAAAGATTTACACGATTTAATTCAACCAGTCCCGTTCCATCTCCGGTATAGAAGGCGCGGGCGTTCCACGCTTATATTGTCGATGTTCCACCTATCCGCACAAGCTCGTTTTTTCTAATGCAAACGGCAAAGGAGTGGAATTCGCTGCCTGCGAGTGTATTTCCGGAAAATTATTACCTACGCGTCTTTAAGGCCCGAGTGAATCGGCTGTTTCTAGGCAAGCATGATCCATCTTCGCTTAACATCAGGTGAGATGGCGGTCAAATGCTTGCCTATTAATTAATTTAAAAAAACTATCTGCCTTCCTGTCAGACAGCTTGTAAAAGGTGAGCTTACTTTCACTA
>DVZN01001515.1:0-10051 GCA_018237365.1 Caria ino melicerta
CAAAATTTTTCCCTTAGGGAGCAATTCTTTGTAGATCTCAATTTTGAAATGTTATGTAAATTTGACTATAATCTCTTAATCATTTATTTTGATAACTCCTATTTCTATTGTTTTTTAAATATCGTCACACTCATTATCTTCATAGATGTAGGTAGAGGTGCAACTAGTGCAGCCTCGATAGATCAGTAATTAGATCCACGATATTTAGCAATGATGAGTGGCAAGGCAATTGACAAAAATGAGTATTAAATTTTATCTGTTCCACTATGTTTTAGAAAATCTTAAGTGTTTATTATTTAATCCTATTTTCCTATATCGAATGTATTAGTATTTCTTTTTTTCTCAATGTCTTTTCTTAATGATTATTGTTAATAGGTTAGACCAATTTGTTTTTGTATTTAAAATGTTACTTAATTCTATAAGACTGCTTTTGACCACGAATAAAAGTATTATTTCACTTACTGTCTTTTATTTTGTTTCGCATGCCTTTTTCCTTTTTCAACGAAACCCACAAGATATGTTCTCACACTCAGAACTCCTTCATTAATGGTTCGAACATACCCTATGTTTGTTTTTCATTTGGTCCCATAAGAAATGTTATGAATTAGCAACTACCCGCGGCTTTAGCCGAACTTCGCCACTGTACATCATCGTCACGCCTCCGTTTTGTTTCATATATAGTGATATGTGTGACCTTGAAGTCGTTATAACACAGGAAACAATTGCCAGTAATTGAATATATATTTGATTTGTCAAGGCCTGCCATCTATAGTGTATAGTGGGAGTTAGATTACTACAGAGATAATTAGTGTGATGGTATTTTAATTCTTTATATCATTGGCTCCGAATCGGTGGTTAGCGGATCACTAGTGGTTCCTGGAAGATCTGGAAATGGTTCGCGAAGCCATTCGAAACATAAGAAAGAGTAACATACTCTAGACAATGACGATTACATGAGACGCAAAAAATGTATACCTGTGTCTACCATGAGCTTACAATCGAGTAACTCGATAGCGTGTTCGTAAATTATTTGTAGGATAATTTGTATAGTGCCCTATTGGTTATGAAAAGAACTAAATTTCTCATACAAATATGGCCAGTAATATACGCTAGACGTTACCGTGTTTCTTGATAGTAAACTCATGGTAGACACAGGTCAAGTAGGTAACTTAACGGGGCGGATTTAAATTGTGTAATCTTACTGGGAAGCTCGTTAAAAGGCGAGCATAAGCTTATTGTCACTAACAAGGCGAACTCTGGCTAGGTGGCAGGTTTCGTAGCGACTCTTGCCGTCAAAACGTCAGTGGCAAGCACTGACGTTTTGACGTGTTCAGGTTTAGATGGTAACGTAGCAGGCTACCTTTGCTGAAACGCCGGCTTCAGGTTGGCAATGAACAATTACACCTTTGGTGTCTATAGGCCGGAATTTCTTACCATTAGGAAATCATCAGAAAAGGAAATCTTTTTTTTGCCTTTCATTATAAAAAAGTATTTTATTTCTAAATTGAACAACCTTTTATTCATTTACGATTTTATTCAAATAATTAAATGCCTCTGTGGTCTAGTGGTGTCGGTGTCCGACTCTGACGCGAGAGGTTCCGGGTATGATTCACGGGTCGGATCACTTGTTCTTTGAGATTTTTCATTTTTATGAAAAAATGTTACGTTGCCTGAGATTGAATTTGTCACCACTCGGGCGACCGACTTGCCACCCGTCACATTATGGGACCTAATATCGTAAGCTAATCATGGCTGTATACCGGTATGTACTCTGCCTACCCTTTCGAGGATACATGGGGGTGACGATATTTTTTCAACTTTTACTGTATTATTATTACCTATGTATTATAGCCTTAAAATACAGAAATATCACTACCATCTTCATCTATAAATAGGTGGTATACTAACGATTTGCTCCTATAGATACCACCGCCTTACCTATTCATGCAGCTATAACGTCAGTGCTTGTCGCTGACGGTCTTCGGTTTAGAGGGTAAAGAAGTCGGTACACTTATATAAATGCTTTTGCACTAGGTTTAACACACCTATTCGGTAAGACTTGTAGAAAATTAAGAGGGTATGAAGTTTTTCTCTGGTTTGCCGCTGAAATTGCTCGGCAAAGGAATATTCCAAAGTCTCAAGATCATAGTCAGCAGCAGCATTGGGCATAAGTCACATTTTTTCCTATAAGTTTCATAAAGGTGTAGTACAAGGTAAAAAATGTCGACGGAATCACACAGGAGAGGGCCGGCAAGAATTCAATGTTGTGGGTAAAATTTGGAGTTCTGTCTCTGCAAGTGGAATGCAGTGGCGATTAAAGCTAAGAAGTCTCATGACAAATGCGGTAGAAAAGAGGGCAAATTATAAACATTTGATTAGGCTACCGTTTACCAATGTAGACAAGAGGCTAGCCAGGATTGTATACATGGGGGGGGGGGGGCAAAAAGAAAATCCTAGAACTAAATGCTCTTAGACTTTCTAGAATTAGAAGCTATTTTGCCCCGTGTTGGTCCGGACTCCTTTGGAGAATAGAATATCTGCCTTCCTGCCAGGCAGCTCGTAAAAGGCGAGCATAGGCTTACTTTCACTAACACCGTGATCCACCTAGTGGTGGTAGAGCTTCACAGCGGCGCCGTGGATGATTCCACCGCCTTACCTATTTCTGTCGCCATAACGTCAGTGCTTGCCGTTGACGCGTTCTGGTTTGGAGGGTAAGGTAGCCGGTAAACTTACTTGTGCCCGGGGCCTAACATCCCGGCCTCAGGTTAGCTACCAACCATTACGACCATTGTTGTCTATACGTGGCATGAATTTCTTACCGTCAGGGAATCTGTCTGCTTCTTTGCCTTCCAATATTATAAAAAAACAGCCTTAGTTTCTTAGATCTTATACAAACACGTCGCAAGCTGTGAAGTTCGTCAAATGAAGTTTACTAGCGAGTAACCGCTCTTATGAGGAATTGGGGTGCTATTTTTGAACATTCACCGATGATCTCGAAATTACAGATGATTAAAATACTCGTCAATCACTGACACTAAATACAAACTTCGTATCACATTTTTATGTTGTTGGTAGACATGGTGTGAATTTCAAAAATACGCGTTTGACGCGTCAATTATGGACACGATTAACGAGTATTTTATCCAACGCTAATTTCGAAATCATCCCTGAATGTTCAAAAATAGTACCCCGGATCACTGACTGTTACTACTTCTCCTATCATCAGGAAGTCTGTGCGTTTGTTCGCTGACTTATACGTACCAAAAAACGTTCAATTAAATTGAGTCATATGCTTAAAACTAGAAGCATTCAATTAACAAGCTATGCCTTGTATATACTAATATTGAAATGATTCTTCAGCAATGACCTGTTCATATTACACATATATGTCTCTAATAAATACTGTTATTTCCGTATCTGACTCACAAAAACGTTGAAACTATTAAGTATTTTTAGAAATTCTGTTATAAAAAACGCGCCAACTCACTATCAATAATATAGCCACGGTAAATAAAAATTAATTTAATATTACTTCGAATTGGCGATATTCCAATATCAGAACACGTATTAGAAAGTGATACACGCTAATTTAAAATAAACAGATGTGTAAATTATTTAAAATGTTATTAAAGACGCGAAAAAAATGCGAATTTATTCAATTGGCAGTGACAAAGATTAAAATTTTATTGGATATCTATTCTAATACTGCCGAAGAGTTTGATAGTTTGTTTGAACGCGCTACTACAGGTGCCTTACTCCCCACTGCTTCGAGTTCTAAATCAATCGAGGTTATTTCTAATTTGCGTCAATTCTTGATCTTAAATTCGAATTCAATTGAATTCAAGAGTAAGAATTTACGCAAATAAAAAACAAACACGATTGATTTCAAACTCGAAGCAGTGTGAAGTAAGGCAAGAAAATGAAGAAGTCATGCTACCACACTATACTTATATTAGCTCGAGGAAGTTTGGTTATCTTGTATAATAAAAACTAGGATGAAACAGCGGAAAGCAGTTAGCAATACAAACTATGCAATGCTAAATCTTCCAGGCGATGTGGTCAGTGCCCGTCGATTTTACTGTTTTCCTGTATTGGACCTAGCCCAATTATTTTTTTCTGGAATAATGTATTTTTTAAGTCTACATTTAAGCCGTGATTATTAACCGGTAGTACTTGGACCTCTAGTAGTCCCTGGAAACATTAGAAGTAGTCCGCGAAGCCACCCGAAAAATATTGAAGAGTTACAGATAGTCGACACAATGACCACGATGCGCAACGCGAGAGAGAAATTGTTGCAGGTGATACCAAGCCGAGGTGGATTTAAACCATTGTATGAATTGATTTTTTAATTAATTGTAATCTACTGGTATTTATAAATTAAACAATCCATTTATTTATGTCAGTTTTTTGGGGACTACCAAAAATAGTCCCCAATTTGAGTAGTCCCCAAAAAAAGCTTAAAATTGCTGAAATGGACCCTCATCATCAAAGGTTATTGACCTCTACTTTAAAGTATGATTATTACACCGATTTTTTACGCAGTGTCTCTACGTAATACAGATTTTTTAGGATTATTAAAGTTCAGATAAAATGTCAAAAGGCAATGTGCTAGCGCACCCGTACGCGTAAGCGCGAACTATTTTGAAATCTATTAGAGTCCTTTGATATGTTAGTAAAATGCCAAATAGGTCGGGCTTGGCTGACACGGCTTCATATATATTACTTAGAAAATCATATTAGAAAGTGCGTAACTTTCTAATATGATTTTGTAAGTAATTTTATTTAAAAGAATCTTTTACTTATATTTTTAACTTATATTTGATAGATACTTGATCTATTTCATTAACAACACACAAGGGAACTTTAATATGTGTGTTTTTATGTGTTAAATTGTATCAGTTACCATATCCGGATGAGTAAAGATAACATTTATAAAAATTATTTGATTGTTTACTAACTTCGTAGGTTTAAATAAATAAACCTATTTAGCTAAGAACTTGTCAAAATAAAACAACAGTACCTGGGTGCTCGGATATTTTTCCTGTAGGTTTTCCCGAAACTCTCTGCATACTAAATTTCAAGAAATTATTGAAGCTGTTTCCGAGATCGTGATTATATAATTATTTACAAGAACTAGCTTTTATCCGCGACTTCTTCCGCGTGGATCAACTATAGTATAGTTTATTTTTAATGCATACAATTCATTTCTATAAATAGAAGCAACTCTAAATAGAGTTACTTATATTTGAAAAAAAAAAGACTTACAACTCTATTACATCGGCCCTGAATTATTAGAAGTCATCTGGAACAATCCGGAAAAGAATTGAATTAAAAAACCAACTAAACAATATTTACGAAAAACTTGCTTTCATTTTGCTCAGTCGGACGTAAAGTATCCAAAATGTTAATAGGTGATACAACCTTTAAATAACAAATTATGCGTGCAAATCGACAGAAAGTTGAACACAGAAGTCCAGAAAACAGACGGACGGTTGGACGGACGGAAATAAACAAACCTTAATAAAAACATTGTTTCTGTTTTGTCGCAGTCGGATAAAAGTGTGTTATATGTTGCTAGAGATATAATCTTCAAATACACCAAATTTCATAAAAATATAAAACATATAAACAACATAAAAATCCACTCAGTAATTTGTGATTGAAGAACAAATTAAGAGACAGACAGACAGACATTTAATTTTTTGTATAAATTTTAAAAGATAGTCTAAACGCCTGGGTAAGATGGTCTGTTTGTTCTAATATAACATTATTCGGGAGTTATTTGGATTATTTATACTAAGAGTTGGTATGTATTTAATTTCTCAACTACAAAACATATAACTGAAAAATATGGAATAATCTGTATAGTATAATCCTTCAATTCAATAGAAAAAAAGAAAAAATGAAATGGGTCTACCCGTTAACGAATTATAGCCAATATTACATTTTTTTCTTTTTGCCCCCTCCCACGGGAACCCCTTAAGTTAACGGGATGAAAAGTATCCTATAACCTTCCTCGGAACATGAAGTATATGTCAGCCAAATTTCGTTACGATCGTTCCAGTAGATTCCAGTAGGTTCCAGTAGAACCGCGGCCAGGATACAGACAGACAAAAATTCTGAATATTTCAAAATATGTTCTGCTGCCCATATTTAGTCGTCTGGAATATATATATATTTTTTAAATATCTTCAATGTACAGAATTCACTCTTCTACATTTTTATTATATATATAGACTGCTCGTTTAAAAGTATAAGATGAACTTATAATTGTACTGTACAAATCTGAACTAATTCAAAATTACCTTTAAGCATTCATTTAAACAACTCATTTTGACAAGATCTGACATATGTTTCAAAATATATATTCTTTTATATAAACGGTAGTACTTTGAAATTAAATAAAACACTCCCATATCGCTGGATAGTGTTTATGTTGCACGTACGAGCTTAAAATGTTTGAGAATATTTTGTTGGCAAGGCAATATACGTTTAGACTAAATATTTACTATTCGCACTTCCTCTAAAGAAACGCTAATGTCAGCAAGTGGCCGGTACGAAATCTGCGGACACTGTTTTAGAAGTGTAAATAAACAGTTGTGGGTGTACTGATTACATCAGCTTCCCTTTAATAACGGCTAAGCTATAAAGAAGCTAGTTTATTTGCTAAGTTTAAAGCACGAAACGTACGATCGGCTAAATTGACGGTGTTACACTTTTTTTGGTGTTTGGTGTTTTTGGTTTTTTTTTGTGTTTTTTACACTTTGCATACAAAATCCTGTACTAACTTGGATCGTTGTTATAACAAACACTACTCAATTACGAATTCTAAAATATTTGTCAAAAAATGAAAATTTATTTCTTGAATGATAAGTCTTTAAGCACCGGTTTAGTTCTCGTTTCCACGGCGAATCTGTTTCATAGAAGAGGTGGATCTTTCTACGTATCGAATGCAACCGAATTTTGTCTATTAGTGGCACTCCGGAGCTTTGACTGATAGTACATTTTTATATCAATAATATATGTAATATCCGCCCTTCACTCTTGAAATGCCCATAGTCCGAGATGCCCATAAAGAATTAATAAATTTCATAAATGACCAGGGGCTTTACCGTGACAACATAGAGCAGTATTATTTAAAAAATGCTTCCTGTCAACGTAAAACATAGACTTTATTACGTACTCCATTAAATTGTCTTTAGAGTTATTAGAGTTAATAATTTGTATCACTGGAATATTAATATTTTGTATTAAATACTTGTACTGTTCCACATTTAATTATTACAAAATATTAACAATGAAGTTCTACCAAGTGCCAACGATGAATAGTGTGAGTTATAATTATATTAAGGTGTGATCATAAGGCCCCAGGACGTAAGGGGCAATCCAAGATCACCTTACCTTAAAAATGTAGTGGAGACTAGAGATCTGCAACGGCTTTTGACTAGAAGCCAAGCTGCTTTGTACTAAACCACCGGAAACTGCTAGAACTATACAACAAATCATCCGCTATTTTAATTGTACTTTTTTTCTAAAAAACAAACGTTGCCTGGGATTGGATTTGTGCCCGATTGAACTTGCAACCTATCACATCATGGGATCTAAAATCGTCCGCTAATCGTAGGTGCATAGTAACTCTGCCTACCCTTTCCAGGATTTATGAAAGTGACGATACTATTATTACATCAGTGATCAATTCTAAAAATCTTATTTCATTGTTTGCAGACAGTCCAGCACGGATTTCCACACAGAGCATCAGCACTCGCCTGGGACCCACTACTCCGGCTGGCGGCTATTGGCACAGCGACTGGCGCCCTCAAAGTATACGGCCGGCCAGGCGTCGAGGTTTACGGACAACACACACTTTTGGACACAGCCGTCACACAAATTCTCTTTATACCTGGTAAGAATTGTTTTTGTTTTAAATATAGGAAGGCAAACAAGCAGACGAATTTCCTCATGGTAAGAAATTCACGCCGCCTATATACATGGTGCGTTGCCAACCTGAAGCCGCGTGTAATGTCCTAATAGAAAAGTAAGTTTACCGGTCACCTAACCCTCTATACCGTAACACGTCAACGGCAAGCACTAAAGTTATGGCAACTGGAATAGGTACGGCATTACTACCAATCCGGGTGAACTGCGAAATGGAAGAGTTTCTTAGACCTAGTCAGAGGTCACGGTGTTAGTAACAGCGAGGCTATGCTCGCCTTATAGGAGCTGTCTGGCAGTAAGTTAGATGAACTATTCTGCAAAGATATCATCATTCTGCATCACGGGGTAAACTGCAATGATTAATCAATATCAATTCTAATTAACGCGAATCATTAATTAGACTTTCGCTAAATTAAATGTAGAACCCTCATACTTGACTTCTCAACTCATAGATATTTGCTGCCTCGGGCAAGACGAGCGGATGTGATTATTCACAGCTTCAATAGTCAAGTAAACATTAAAATTTCATTAATTTTACGACACAAGCAAAATACACAAATGACGTCCGGTCTGAATGACGATGATATTGTTTTTCTACACTGAAATTGTAAATTCGCCTTAGTATTACGAGACGAGATAGACGACAGAATATATGTGACTGTATGAAATATGCAACAGCTTTATAACCATATTCTAGAAATAAACACATTCTTATTCTTATAGTTTAGTAATCTAAGGTTAAAAAAAGTTGTTAGTAACTTCAACAATCGAAATGAATCGCCGCTGAATGAAGGCCGCACGCCTTATCAATTTCTTGTTTTGTGCTAACAAATTAAAAATCCATTAGTGCCCGATCGATTATTAGATCATGCCGTGAAATGTCATAGTTACTTTTTTTTATAATATTGGAAGAATACATCTGTATTCTGCAAAGGAGCCTGGACTAAAAAAATAAAAAAAAACTAGAGTACTTGAAGAATGTATTAATAAACTAATCTGTAGTAATGGTATGGTATGGTGAACAGCACCACCACATGTCTTACGATACCGTAAAATCCAATTATGAGTCCGTCTGGAAGGGGGTCTTTCAAGTATTACGTAATGCAATTTTCGACAATTTTAAACCCCCCTCCCCCCACCATGTAACGCACCGTAATGTTTTTCTTTACTGTTATAATCGTCTCGCAACATCTAAGTTACCATTTTTACCTGGTATTTCCAACGTGAGGGATTTAAATTGCCTAGTTTTTTTATTAAAATAAACAAAAATATTGTGTAGCATGTGGTTCCAACACTCACTCTTTATCCCACCGTAACGTTATACAAGACGTTAAGTAGTACTTGAACGCCCCAAAGGGGCACCGCAGCGGGTCCCAGAGACTTTAAATATCACTAAAAACTTTAAATAGTATTATAGGCACTTTTCTAAATGAACCAAATTTATTTATCTTCTCACACAATAATCATTATTATTTTTGTGTGGCACACACACATACACGTTTTTATGTGTTTTGTGTGTACTATATTAAGTGTTGCCACTTATGACCCTCTTGTTTACTTGTAGGTTACAATTGAATATTGTATATCAAAGGATCAGCTAAACCTTTTTTTTTAAATTTCAGGTACCGGACGCTTAATATCACTTTGTGACGACAACAGTTTACATTTATGGGAAATAAATGAGAAATCCCTTATAGAAATTAAATCACACGTACTAGAAGGTAAAAATAAGAAAATCTCTTCACTATGTATGGAATCGTCAGGCAAGAATATTTTACTTGGGACGGAAGGTGGCAACATTTACCTAATGGATGCAAACACATTTGTAGTCCACGAAGATGCCATATATCAGGATGTTGTTATGCAAAAGTAAGTTTTTAATCTTCATCTTCCTCCCTGCCAGGCAGCTCATAAAAGGCGAGCATAGGTTGGTAACCATAAGGTGTTATCAACTCATTGGTGATAGAGCTGGCTTCAGCCTAACGTTTGGAGCGAATTGAAGTCTTTCTCATAGATTACAAACACTAAGCTGAGTTGCAGATAGTTTCTATACTTCTCATCGTAGGCACTTGGTGGAATTCCATTGTAAACATAATTTATAAAAATCACTTATACT
>DVZN01001516.1:0-10050 GCA_018237365.1 Caria ino melicerta
CCATCAGGGAATCCGTCAACTATAAGTACCTACACCTTATATTTAAAAATCGCAATTTTTTAAACTGACAACAGATGAAATAAACGTTATCGATTGTAGAATGCTAACTAAACGAGAAATCCTAAAACAGAGCAGTCTTTAGCTAGTCGAAACTTTTCTGTTAAGATTCGCCCTTATTGGAATTCACCAATAACCTATTGCATTGTACATGACGATTGGAGAATGTTTTTAATGTTTATGAATTATTACCTACCTTGTGCCCACTGCACTGCTTGCTGCACACAGATCCATTGTATCGTAGAGTCGCTTTCAGGGGCTTAGCTACCGCCGTATCAATAATACGGGACGTCTAAGCTACGGGATCCCCGGTATATGTAAACAATGCGCTTGAGTTTCGCCGCAATAGGGTTAAAGGCCCAGAAGCAAATTTGTATACAGGCCAACTTAAGGTCGCTGTGCGCATGTGCATCCATGTATAGGAATCCTACCACCTTAATTACTGAACGCAATGGGGTCAGCGAAGCAAACATTCGATAGCAAAGTTCCAGTGTTCAACAATGACATTTTTTCTGCAAATAATATCACAATAGTGGGTGCTCACTAGTATGTCTCTGTGTATTTTGAGGATACATGGGCGTGACGATATCTCGTGTACGAATAACGTGCATAAAGTACGAAATGTGGAAGACAGTTGTGAAATTTGATCATTTTGATCAAATTTCACAAGTATCTCTAAAAATGATCCAACTTAAAAGACAGTAATTTATATCTCAATTTTTTAGTCTGTGTAGAGTTCGCTGATTCAGCTAGTGAGTAGGTAGCAGGTACAGGTTTAAGGTTTTTTTTAGTCTAATTTAAGAGATACTATTAAGTGATAACCACGGAACAAACTATCATTTTTTCTGTTTCGTTGTGATAACAATGTTTAGGCTGAACATTGGTTTTGTCTTTATAATACAAACAACGTGCGTTTGCTATTTAGCTCTAAGGTCTATATAAGATTAGATGCAGTAGTGAGTAAATTATTCTGATTAATTCATTAAACTTTATAAATTGATTCTTTGATAACATTCATAACGTAAGTACTTACCTTTATCTAAGGATCACTCGTAAATAAAGATCTTTAGGTATAGGTAATGCGGAGGTACCATTCCATTGGAATGGAGAAACTGTTTCGAAAACTGGTTTAGACGCATGAAACTTTTTTATTGAGGCTGGTGGAGAATACTTTGAGAACATACAATAAAAATATACTTACCTATAGAACATTTTTTTTTCGCAAAATTTTCTGAGTGTCCCACGTATAAGTACTTTTATAAGTTTCGTAGTAATTTTTACAAGACAAGCGAAGCGAGGCTATACAATAAGGATTCTTTTTAAATTAAATCGATGCTTTAATAAAACAACAATATTAGCATAATATTTTATTTTATATAATATATAAAAGGTAACACGAAAATCTCATTTTCTTAATTACATTTTTTATCACACTTGGGATAGATTTTATTTAATAAACTTAAACATTATGCATTGTAGAACACTGGAAATATTTTCAATACTTAAATTAGGGAGTATTTTTAATAGGAAAGAATAACTTACTATCAATAACGACCAAAAACTTAACTGACGGTAAGCAAAGAGTATATAGAGAGCACCTTAACTTTGGGTTTTAAATATTTTGACTTAGGTGTTAGGCCTTAGCCACATGTTACTTAGAGTCTTAACGTAGACATTAGTGGAAATTCTGCTGCGCGTTTTCTAAACTAATTTTAAGTTATTGCTATCTGCCTTTAACTTTATAACAATAAAAATAGACGGGTCATTTTAGCGCTGTGAAATTAGTAAACACCTACAAGCTTGCAATGATTTTAACCGTAATAATCTGTAGACTAAACATTAATACAATTTTTAGACTCATTTCTTTCTTATTCGATAAGTTGAAGGTAGATAGCGATAACTTAAAAATAGTTTAGTACAGCAGAATTACCGCCAATAAGAGTATTTATATTTTTAATTATTTATACGGTATACTCACGATATAATTTTGTTTTATTTCTCGAAATATCGGCAAAAAATTAATAATACGCGGCGAAAAGAATAAGAGTATTACATTTTTCCACTGAAATGAACCCTGCCTAATGAATTAGTCACATCTTCACTTTGTCATCTGCGTAACGTAGACATTAAGTAATACTGCCACTCGAGCGCAGCTGCAATTGACTTATATAGGTTTTAATTTATTTTATTGTAATGTAAACTAGGTGTATTGCATGTTATGGGACTAGAATACCCAAAAGGGTAAAAGTCCTTTTAAAAAAGATAAAAAAAATGAACCTAGTGAATGAAACTCGGGTTAGTTACTGCACGAACATAATATCTACTAGCTGAATCCCGCAACTTCGTCCACGTGGGTCTTAAAAAACATTTCATGAATTTATTTTTTTAGTAGGTACGGAACCTTAATATCCTTAAATTCTCGGGTTTAAAAGTTCAAGAAATAATTATATGGTTCAAATGAGAAAATGAGCCAGTCAAGAGCTAATTTACAGCTAAGACGTCTGCCGGGTGGTGTGTGAATAAAATAGATTCAGTTGATTCATACGCGATCTCTCAATGTAAGAGAGAGGACTTAAAAAAGGTAAGATACATAGGACTGTAAAGATTTAAAGTAGTTTTGTAGTAACCTAATTTATGTAAAAATACACTAGAATTGTGGCAGTTGGTACATTAAAGTCGCAGTCGGTTTATTTTAAATATGAAAAGTTCTATCACCACCAAAATCCCAGATCAATCATACTTTAGAGCGAGTATTAGAGTGGAGATTTAAGGCCTGTCAGTTCATATGACCTAATATTTTCATATTATGTACATAATTTAAGTGACTACCAAATATGGCAGTTAGTATATTTTACAATATTATTATTGTCATTGCTTTAAAATCTTATTACTTAACGACGTTACAGTTGGTCATCTTTTATATATTAACAACAAATATATGTAATAATACATTATAACAGTCAGTAGCGTAACCGTAAGGTGCCAGAGCTGATGAAATGCCACAGGCCCCCGACATAAGGGGGCCCCCGGATCGAGAGCTTGTCGGCTCAGAAGTTAATAAACAATTTTATCAAAATTTTGTAAAATAATAAATCTTAAGTATAGGAGTAAGATCTTAAAATAATGAAATCGCAAATAAATGTAGACGCAACTAAATATTCAATTTCAATCGCATGAAATTTTAAATGGAAACGCATTCATAAGAAAATTGATTGGATATTTAACTAAAATGACTATTTTTTCTAGGGCGTTTTACTATTCAAAGAATTTGCCAATGGCCTCGGATGACATATTTACACTACTGATAACAATATGACTACACACAAAAAACAATAACAAAAACTTGTATATAATATATTATGTAAATATAATTTCGTAAAACATCTTGGCACAACATTATATCAAACAATAAGGCATTACCCCTAATTTCTATCGTATATAAAGATAACTTTAAAATTTAAATTTCATCTGGTAGAGAAAATCAAGCTATATTTATGAACTTAATATAGATAATACTAGATAAAAATACACAAAACTAATCTTATTATTATCAATTGTAAATAAATGTAATGTTTAAATTTAAACATATACAATATAAAAAGTATTTACAAATATGTATAAGGTCACTTCACACAAGTCTGTGAGATAATCTTGTTTCTGCAAGCGACATATTTGGACATAATTTGTACGTTTTTATCAGACGATATTTAAGGGAACAATATTACCCATTGAAATTCGCATTTCCCTCTGTTAACTAATAGTACGGCAGGATCTTATTAAATTGTTTAGTCAATTCTAAATTTTTCCACTTTTTTTTTTTCACAATATGCGCCATATTGTGAGAATAAAATTGGATTTTGATTTTCACCATGTCCTCAGTGACACTCGGACATTTAAGGTAAATCGATTGACGTAAGAATCATCAAAATCGGCACACGCGTTTGGTCTTTAGAGTGTCACAAAGGAACATACATAGGCTGTCCTTTGCGTTTCGCATTCGGGTAAAAAACACAAGTAGTTTTTAATTCCCAAAAAAATAAATACGCCATGTACAGTATAATTGTGTAGTCACAAATTTGTTTTTAACTACCAAAAAGGCTCTTTGGTAGTTAAAAACAATCAAAAATCTCTAGATTTTAACTACAAAAATGTCATTTTAACGTAAATTTATGGAAGACAAGATTTGGAGGTTATTGGCCCACCTTACTGGATCCATGACGATCATAGCAAAACTATTAAGGATCCAACTTTGAAGAAGGTTGGGAATAACATTTAAGGTATGTAAGTCTTCAAGAAAGAGGGTATGCAGCGTCCAGCTCCTTAAAGACAAATGTGATCTTCATAATCGCCAGCCAGAGGTCCTCGTCGGTGATGTCTTGGTGAAGAGTGAACCGTAGCGTCTTTTCGTTGAAGCATATCGCCTTTACGATCACCCCTTCGTCATCTGGGGTTTTGCAGTCTCCCTGAATTTAATGTAACGATTTAGTTTCCTAATGGTCAGATATAACAGCTGCCCCAGTACAGATGACGCATAACTTAAATTTGCCTCCGAAGAAGGTATCGGCTGGGACGTGTGCGGGGAAGGGAGGGAGCCATATTGCGCTCTCGCTCATATTCGTTTGCGTTCGTGCTTCGTCTCACTTGCTTCGGTACAGTTGCATAAAAAGTTTTCTTATGTTTTATAAAATATTTTTTAAATTTGGCGCCGAAAGTTCCTATTCGATTGTTGCAGTCAATTGTACCTGCGCCAGACTATAGAATGAACTTCGCGCGAGACGCTTTAAGTTTTGCGTGAACTGTACAGTACCAATCCTCTAAGTGTGCGGGTCTGAAGTCTGAACACAGGCTGTGCGCAGGTATGGACATGCGGGAAAGAATAATTGTACGAAAAATAAATTAATTCTACATTAAAATATATCGAAAAACAAAATCAACTCTAGAGCTACTTTTAGCAACTTTCACTGGGTGGTAGAGCTTCGCAGCGGCTCGCCTGGATGGAGAGGTATCACCGCCTTACCTATTTCTGCCGCCATAACGCCATAACGATGCGATAGAAGACGCTATAAGAGGAGAGTGTGATGGCAGCTTTTGAGAATTTTCTTTAGTATACCATAAAAAATAACAGTACAACACACCTGCGTCTCCGCCAGGCTGACCTGCGCGAGCCTTTGCAGCACCTTCTCAGAGGTGAGGGCCGACTTGTCCGGGAGCCGCACCAGCACTATGTTGGTGTGAACGCCCTCCACGTCCACGGTGAATGACTTCAGGAACATGCCTTCAATAGCTGGACATTTTTTTTTTTCATTTGACTAATCACGAAAAATTTTACGGCTTCTGTGGGGATCGAATCCAAACCTCTGGCGTTCCAGGTCGATGTGCTAGCCATTACACCAAAGGAAAAGCACCCGTAGAATTTATCGTACTTATTTTTTGTCGATGATGTCGCTGGAGGTGTGGGTTCAATCCCCTCAGACGCCGAAAAAATTTTTCGTTCTTAGTATTTCTCTGATTTTTCCCAGAAACGAAGGTTACGCTTAAACACTCAAAAAGAAATCACACGAATTCATCTAAAGTAACTAAGAATAAAAGTAAGCAAATGATTTACATATGATATCGGTATTCATCGACATAATTAGGTATACAAAGAAATAGGTACATATATAATTACCAGAATAGATTTAATAAATACCTAGATTCAGGAATACGAACGTCGGTGTTCATCACACAGACGGAAGCGGCTATGCTTACCCCTCGACCAACGGGGCGGATCAAACCTTAATAAGGTATCTAGGCTTATATTTCATCAGCTGTGTCGTCATGGCAGTGTTCCATAATAATGTGAGTGGAAGGGGATATATTTTTGTAACCTTAACCAATACGATATTACGACATAGTGCGTTTTATCTTGAGATAGAGCACCACGAATCAATCTATAAAGATAAAAATCAATTGTCGGATGTGTGTACCTACATGCATCAATTCAAAAAGATTATACTAAGATGGTTAATCCTTTTTTGTTCTTTATTTATGAAAAATGAATAAGGTTTAAAGATAGATCGCAGCGATCTGAGATAGAAATCAATCTTTCAATTTATCATCCATATAATTGCAATCGAAAGATTGATTATTGTAACAGTCCTATAACAATCTACACGACATGCTCCGGCTTCGCACGGTTGCAGAAATGATACGAATATGTTATAGAATGTCTCTCACAGACATCACGTTTGAATTATCCCTAAAATTTCAGTTTCTCTATTTTATTACGAGTATGCATGGATTATACACATAAACCTTGAATCACTCTATCTATTTAAAAAACCGCATCCAAATCCGTTGCGTAGTTTTAAAGATCTAAGCATACATAGAGACAGACATACGCGAAGCGAATTTTTTATATTATGTAATGATTATAAAAACCTCATTTATAATAGAACCCTTCATCTAATTGCGTCAAAATTTAGTGGTTGTGTCGGAAGTATGAAGTATGGATGTCGATGAATGAGAAATCTCCCATTTCTGAATGACATTAGCATAGAAATTGATATATTAAAAAATATCGTCACGCTCATTATCTTCGAAGGTAGGTAGAAATACTTCAATCTTACGCAACGTTATGTTTTTCATTAAAACTGAAAAAAACTTATAGAACAAGTTGCTCGACCCGGGAATCGAACCCGGGACCTCATGCCTCAAATTTGGACAATGACTACGCTCGACCAGTTTTTTTAAAACGAAATGTACAAATGAAGTTTATGATTCAGTAATTGTGGGAGTGTGGCGGCAACATAGTACTATAGAATGATAGTGATGACTTTGTGAGGGAACCTCTGTGTCTTTGAATGTTTTTGCACTCTATTGCTACCCCTTTAGTAGTCCAAACGGCTTCGTTGGCTTTAATTAATGAGGTGTCATTAGATTTATAAAAATTGGTTTAAATTTTAGTTACGTTACTACATTTAAATATCCGGGATACTCAAATGTGCTCGCCACTTATGCAGCCAATATGTTCAAAACATTAATGTACATATTTTATTCTTAACTGACTTAAAAACAGATGAGGTTCTCGCGTCGACGTGTAGATTTCTTAAGTTTGACGAGGCAGTAATACTTTTTACTTAGTAGTGCTAAGTGATAGAGTTTCGCAGCGGCTCGCCCGTATTGTTAACTACCGCCTTACCTATTCCTGCCGCTATAACATCGTTACTTACAATTGACCTGTCCCGGTTTGGAGGTGTTCCGTGCAAAAGTAAGTTTACCGGCTATCTTATGCATATATATATATACGCATCATTACCACCTTTGGTGTCTATAGGCAGCGTGAATTTCTTACCGAAATCCATCCGCTTGTTCGGCTTCCAACATTATAAAAAACATCCAATTAATGCTTGCGTGCATTATTGCAGTTTAACCGAGTTTAAATTTTTATTTAGAATTCTATTTGTGCGACTAAATAATTTGAAATTATTTTTCTATACCGCATGTAGAACCACATGAACCGATTCAAGATAAGATCATCGTTTATTACATCCCAGGACGTATTACCGTTAGCAATTCATGGGTGCAGTTGCGCGTCTGCGTAAGACGGTATTTTTGTGATAAAATCTAATGCACGTAACGCACGTATTTACCTCATTAAACGATACGTTAGAGAAGTCCTGGCCGTTGCATGATAGGATTTGATCCCCAGGTCGTAAGCCCGCTTCTCTCGCAATTCCACCTTCTCGAATGAATTGTACAAATATTCCCGGCTTCCAATCTGGCCCTTTACAAATTCTGAAACAAAAAATAAACATACAACTGTGAAATTTGTTTTTAATTAAAAAAATCAGGAAAAGATTAGGCGACGGATATTAGGCATCCAAGATGCTGCACACTACACATTACACAGTGGTCATTTAAAAAAATATTTTCCAGCCCATACTCCCGAAGTGGTAAGCAGAGGTACATACTTAAGCACCCTCGATTAGCAGACGATATTAGGCCCTACAATATCACAGGTGGCAAGTCCGTTGCCCAGGTACATATAATCCCAGGCAACGTTGTTTTTTCAGGTAAACTAACCCGGGATCTCGTGTATCAAAGTCGGTCACCGACTATGCGCGACCACAGAGGTAATAGACTATTTAATTTTTTTTAAATTATCTTACAGTCAAAGTATTTTTAACTATTGGGATTGATCTGATTTAAATATACTATTATTTTTCACAGATTTTTCTTTTAATCAATATAAAATATAGCATGTAGCACTCCTAAATAGTTTTATTATTTTTTAGTTTTAGTAGAATTTTCATGCTCGGATTAGTATTTCCGTAAATTGCCCCCTACAAACAAACAAAGGTAGAACTTTAACTGTTTATAATACATACATATATAAATATATATAGTATAGAACAAGCGGCTAAGCTTATGCGAAGTCATCATTGTGACTGTAAGCATTTATTTATTTACTGTTGCGCTACATAAGTATTTTTTTTTATGTAAAAGGAAGCAAATGGGCAGGTGGGTCACCTGATGGTAAGTGATCACCGCCGCCCAGGAACATCTGCAACACCAGAGGTCTCACAGATGCGTTGCCGACTTTTTAGGAATGAGTAAGCTCTTTTCTTGAAGGTCTCCAAGTCATATCCATTTGAAAATATCGCTTTGGGTAGCTGGTCCCATAAAGGTCTTGTACAAGGCAAAAAATGTCTTCGGAATCATACGGTAGAGGAGCGCCACGTCTCAAGTTGGTCAATGTATTGCTATTACTTTTAACTCAATATTAGACCATGGACTGTTGAAATCAGACAAACATAGATGATTCCGAGAATTTTTGTTTGATTCTCGTGTTATATGTAATTTAGTTATTATTCCACTTTCAGGTTACTTAACGGTTGCCTGGCTAATTCCTATGTTTACTTATGCAGCAACATATAAGGCAAGTAGTAATAACACTTTGTGCTACATACACATAATTATGTTTGCCACGTTCCAAGAAATGTCTATAACACGGTTTTCGCTTTTTATTAATACTTCTATACCTATCGTAAAACTAAGAAAATGCTTATGTTCTAAGAATTTGTATTTTCCATCGTCGATGCTTGCTATTTTTTTTTCTTTTCTCAGGCGGTTACGATCCACTCATGAACGTAAGCCTCCCCTAATATGGGCTGGGCAGGTGAAATGGTAAGCGCAGTGTAAGTTTGTTAGTGGCAGTGTTGTCTCAGGAAGGCGCTACTGGTCATCTCCTGGATGGGCACTTAATCGCCTTTTAGAATACCCACGGGCAGACTGGTGGTGTGATTCTACTCTGCTGCCACAACACGGCTAGTTAGATACTAGATAAGCTTCGTGCAAAGGTTTACTGGCTACCTTAAATATAAACTCCGGGATAAAAAGTAGCCTATCTGTTGTTCTAGGTCTTCAACTACCTAAATATCAAATTTCATCGTAATCGCTTCAGTAGTATTTGACTGAAAGAGTAACAAACATCCATAAATACATACTCGCAAACTTTCGCATTTCTAATATTAGTAGGATAAAACCAAAAAGTATAAATTTAATGTTACCCGCATCCTAACTTCGCTCTTGGTGGCACTAGCAGAGACAGGCGTAAATCTGTTAGGTGGTCTGTGTTGTGGCAGAGAGTCGGTGACGACGACACCTCGGAATTTAACGAACCTCGCTCTGATACATATTGCCAGGAGAGAGATTCCTGCTCTTTTCTGAAATAGACAAGTATACAAATCAATAATTTTCATAGATTATGCTGGTAGAGTCATGCTTTGTTATATTGTCAAGTGATTTAAAAATCAAATTAATTTAAAAATTATATTTACGACACACAGTTAAATTCCTTCTTGATATCAAATAGATAACTTAAAATTAAATTAAATAAAGTTCATATTTTGATTTTATGTAATGAATGAATGTCTAATTAAAAGCTTTTAAGAAGCAGCTTAAAAATAACTGAAAGTTAACAATACTTTGCGTTTTTTATTTATACGATAT
>DVZN01001517.1:0-10046 GCA_018237365.1 Caria ino melicerta
GGTAGCCGGTAAACTTACTTTTGCACGAGGCCTAACATCCCGGCCTCAGGTTGGCGGCGCACCATTACCACCTTTGGGGTCTATAGGCGGCGTGAATTTCTTACTATCAGGAAATCCGTCTGCTTGTCCGCCTTCCAATATTATTAAAAAAAAACCCTCATATCTTCTGATATAGAAACGGGATAAGGCTAAGACGAAGAAGTATGCGTTACGTCTGACTAGGTGGTAGAGCTTTGCAGCGCCTCGTCTGGGCGAAATAATACCACCGCCTTTTCTATTTCTGACACCATAACTACAGAGCTAGCCGTTGACGTGTTCCGGTTTAGAAGGTGAGGTAGCCGGTAATCTGACTTGCACGTGGTCTAACATCACAGCTTTAAGTTGGCTACCCACCATTACCAACTTAAATTTCTCATTAATAAATTTTTAAAGGAACTTATTTGGTTCACGTACAATTTTGACATATTACATTTTCCGTGCTGCAGATACAGGCTGACAAAAGTTCCACGCGGCGAATAGCGGAACTAAAATACGCCAGTACTGATAGTTCTACTTGTTACAGGCATATCTTTCTTTGATCCGTGTTTATGTTGCATTCAATATTTTCTATTACCTACTTTAAATAATTCTACCTAAATATCTTCAAGCCACAGCCTTTACAAATGAGTGAGTATCGTGTGCCAAGCGCCAACCTGCATACTTGCCTAGCTTTCTTCAGATTAGCGTAGTTGCGTAATAACGTCGACGAATAGCGAGGCTCGGGTTCGATTCCCGACGGGGCGGGCGTTTGTGTGATGAACATAAGCGTTCGCATTTATGGGTCTGGGTGTTTAGTCAAATTATTTTGGTATTTATTTATGTATTTCAATGTATAATATATATACACATACATATCTATATATAATATAGATATGTATGTGTAATATCGTTGACTAACACAGATAACATTAGCAAATAATTTACTTACTTTGGCGTTAGATCAAAATGTGTGATTTGTCCAGATATATTTTTAAAAAAGGCACACACACACTAAGACCCACTTGCGCCAAACTTATCAAAATTAACTCGAATTAAATTCTGTTTGAATTTTTTACTAATTATCCGCCCGCGACTTTGCCAGCGGGGAATTCTCGCGATGAATATATAATACATACTCGCATTACATACATTTAAGCGCACGTCTTCATCATAGTAGCTCCAATCTTCGTTAAGTTTCATACGAACTTTCATCCCCTATTTTATCTCATTGGAGGTAAAATTTATCAAAATCCTTTCTCAGCCGATTTCAGACCGAATATTTCAGCCCGACCAGTCCAGTAGTTTAACTTGTTATGCACCAAAAAGAGTTAAGAGCTAACCTAGAGTTAAAATTAAACCGTTTAACTAAATAATCTAGTGTTGTAGGGTAAATTTAAATAAATAACCATGTTATTAGCGCAAGTGGGTCAAAAGGTTTTAATAAATGTAAAATAAATAAATAAATATCGTCACGCCCGTATATCCTCGAAAGGGAAGGCAGAGGTACATTACCCACGATTATCCGACGATATTAGATCTCTTGATGTGACGGGTGGCAAGTCCGTCGCCAAACGGGCACAAATCCAGGAACCCAGTTTTATGTTTTTCAGAAAAACTTACTGAAAACAAGTTGCCCGACCCGGGAATCGAGCCCGATACCTCTCGCGCCAATGTCGAGCACCGACACTACTTGACCACAGAGCAAAAAGAATAAATGTCACAACAAAAAATACTAAAATAAAAATTGAAAATTTATTTCATAATCTTACGACACGAGTTTGTTAGTTAATTTTGACAATATTGATAGATAGAACTAATTCTAAAAATGTTTGTATAAGAAACATTTTATTTTTAAAAGATTTTCAAAACAAGGGAGATCCTAAGGCCAACTAAATAAACTGCCTTAAAATGAGATCTAATTTTGAAACTACCTTCAACATTTTTCTAAATCTTACAAACAACATTCTAAAAATATATCCATTCCTTTCATTTAATACATTTTTTCCTCTTAAATAATAGGGTAGGCATAGATTTATATAAAACCTACATTTAAGCACTACCCGCTAAGATAATGGTCACTTTACAAAAATTAAAAATATTATTTTTATTGTCTCTGACTTATGTAAAACCTTATCTGTGCTATGATGTGTTATCTAAAATATTTTATGAAATTGATATAAATAATTTGTTTCTAAAATAAGACAAAAAAATATGCAATAACAAAATTGCTAGAGACATTTTTTAATTATACCAGTCTTTAGAAGTTAAACTTTGAAAATCTTTAATTGTTTTTTTTCCATTTTATAGGGTTATAGGCAAAAACATCTTATTGAACAGTATTAATTTTTTAAACTGTATTTTGGGGTAAATCACTTAAAAATATACAAAAAATACTTATTGTATAGAAATAAAATAAAAAATTTAAATAAATATATATAATCAAATAGACGACAGCTGAATCATCTGGTAATTAAACTATCAAATAGTCAAAAAAAACACTGTAAGTCGTCCAAGAACTTATTACTAAGATTTATTTATAATTACGTAAATTTGACTTGTTTCCAATCTGATAACTGCCGATAACGGATATATGCTTTACTATCTTGAAATGAAAACCTTTCTACTGTTTTACGTATCATTTATAATTTTACACTATTCTAATTATATGAAAATTTATTTAGTCATAAATTGGGCAGAATGGCCTTAGCAAGCGCCTGGTAAAAGAATTAAAAAAGATATTGTTAATTTGTCAAATTGATTCAGCGTGCATTTTAATCAAAATCAAAAATATATTTTTAAAAAGTGACCATTATCCTTTATTTTGTAAAATTTCGAACAGAGAGATCCAAAAATCAAAAAAAAACTTCACAAAGTACGTTAATATTTAGAAATACATCAAAATTACATTAAACTATCTACCTACTTAAAATTAAATTATTATAAAAATGCATTTTAGAATGAAAAAGAAATGAAAAATGAAATAATATAACCATAAACATAAAAAATATGTTTATAAGAACCAAATGTTTTTACTACATGACATAATTAATAACCAAAGTAAAAACAAAAACCAAAGAAAAAATTAAAACCAAAGAAAAAATAAATGCCAAAGAAAAAATAAAAACCAAAGAAAAAATAAAAACCAAAGAAAAAATAAAAACCAAAGTAAATAAATAATAATTCCAAAGAATATAACTTTTTAACATTTTTGTATGCCATAGACATCGTATAGTAAGGGAGCTAATAAGATTTTTTCACTTTATAGATATTTATGTTTCGGAAATGTCAGCTGATTATAATAAGTACCTTATTAATAAAATGAAAGCTTTCTACCTATCCTTCGTTCCATAAAAACTTCGCCAAAAAAGGATAAAAAGTACCTTCACGCCTATTATCCCCGAAGAGGTAGGCAGAGGTGCGCTAGTATTTCCACGACTCGTAAGTCCAGTAGAACACCCACGATTAGCCAAGGTACTTGGACCCATGATTGCTTTATACATCTTTATAAATTTGTGAGACACTGTATAATATATACTATTTTATTCTATCTCATCCTTTTTAATATCTATTCTACACGATCGGGTCCAACCACCAACACACGTTATGTTGGATTCACGACTAAGGTCACTTGGTTCGTCAACCAAATCTTTACACCAACCGATTTCCACACGGTTGATTTTGCAACTCAACCAAAGTGACCTCTGTTGGTGGTTGGATCTGATCGTGTAGAATAGCTATAAATATGTTTGTCTCTTTTTACTACCGCCTTTGCTTCATTGTGTTTTAAACCTTATTAATTCTAAGGTTTTTTAAATTACTTTTTTTGCATTTTATTTTGTCTGACATTATTTGTAGTGTTCGATATCAGGTTGGGATCATAATAACATTACTAGCTCCTTTACTATTAAAATTTGTGACAAAAACTTGCGCAAAAAACACAGCAATTAGAACCAAGTGGCTTATGATTGGCGTAATATTTCATTTGATTTGAAAATTAATGTTCTTTGTTTTGTCGAATGACCAATTAAAACCTATTCAACCGAGTTATAGGCAATTTATTTCTCGATTATCTCTCGATTATTTCGATATGAATATGTTGTTAAGTTTGTAATAAAATTAGGCCGATTATTTAGTGCCATGAAATGTAAAATAAATACGAAATAAAAAAAAATTAAACGAATATTGTCAAAATAAAATATGGCAGTCCATTTAATAAGCCAGTTTTTAAGGTACAATATGAATGGTAATATATTTACAAAAAAAATTCCTGCTGTTTGACCCTACGCTAAAGTTCTTTTATATTACGCCATGAATTTAATGCGATTTTCAGCAAACACAGGTGACATGAATGTATATTAATATACTATATTTTATATATATTTTATTCATATTATGAACCGATGCTCCCAATTTCATTTGGGTGTGGAACCCAAATTGATATCATTATCTTGATAACTTAAGTTCGTAGGTAAGGTATGAATCGGAAAAAAGTACCTTCACACCTATTATCCCAGAAGGTGTAGGCAGAGGTGTGCTAGTACCTTCACGATTCGTAAGTCCAGTAGATATACTAGAACACCCACGATTAGTCAAGGTACTAGGGTCCATGATGTGATAGGTGGCAAGCCTATCGCCAATTCGAGCACATTCCAATCCCGGACAATAATCACTCAGAATAATCTGAAAAACATAAGAAGAAAAGTTGCCCGACCTGGGCATTGAACCCAGGACCTAAGCGGCTAGCGGTCTTAACAGGCGGCAGCCGTACCGTTACACCACAGAGGCGGTTGATTTTTATACTTACAACCTTATAGTTTGATTTTATTTAATGATTTAGTTGTAATGTCCTGCTTCTCATAAGGATTTTTAAGGTGAAAATTTATTAAGGGCAATCTTTTGATTCATTTTTGATTTTTTTGGTTTTTCCACATATGAGTTAAATTGTAATTTATTTTCTTTTTTATCTCGGAATGAAATCACGAAACCCCTATGATCATCGATTTCCAAATGATGGTCTACGGAACTCTGGGGCTGATAATATGATAATACAGAAATGCATGGGATTTCAAAATTTGTAACTAAATAACCGTCGCAAAGCCGACCTTAGCCATTACGACAAAAAATATTTAAAAAAAAGTATTTGTCAGTTTATATTTTTAAGTAAACGTCATATTTAAGAATTATTGCGTAAATACTCAATAACAACTGAATCGATTTTTATATTTATTTTCGTTCCCCTCAGCAAATGGATGGTGATATATTATTAAGATTTTTCTGTTTAGTATATGGGCAAAGCCACGGGAGACAACTTTACAAAAATCATGTCAATTAAAAAATAATAATGTAATCATATTTTTGACCTAAACTGATGATTTTGAATGTGCTTACTCATATCGATTTAACTCAAATATACTGACTTATTTAAGGGATATATGTATACGGTATATATTATTATAAGATATATCAAAAAATAAATATTTTCAAATCAAACTACAAAAATGCTGCTTCGTATTTTTAAATGTATATATACAGGCTGATTTTTAAACACCACAATAAAGTGACAAATATTGAAAAAAAAATTAATATTCTATTTCATTTTTTGTTGAATTCAGATCGTCATGTACGGTGGTGCTTATAGATCAACCGCTCACAATTATATATTTTAAAGGAAAATGAATACATTTATGAAAATAGGTACATTTACACTCCCGCAAACACAGTATCTGCAGTCTTAAAACGTTTGTATCACAACACTACACTTATAGCTTCCAAATACCGAGTCGTTTCAAATAAAGTTGTGCACCAATCCTTACCCCAAAAAAACAGCGTTAAGGCCAGTTAAGAGCTTTATCAGAACATAGTATAGATCATTGTTGTTTATTGAAATAACTTTGTGTGAAAACTCAAAAATGTATACATTATAAATAATTAATCACAATATTTTAACTGCAATAGTTATATTTTAAGTCAATATTTCGTTTCGACACTGCCTATTAGTGCTAATTATAAAATAGTATTATATTAGATATTTTCTCAATAAATGCAAATGCTTCAGAGATTCTCATTGAGGGCGTAATATAATATCACATGTTATTAACTAGCAATAACAATAAAAAAAATACAAATAATTATTCTTATACATATAATATGACTATTTTTAATTTAACGCCGTTACAGATATTTCGAATTTGCCAAAATATATTTCAGAGAGTATTTTGCATTAATATAATACTCTGTATCTCGAATAAAATTTTATCATATGAAGTTTAACGACCCTTGAAAATAGCTGGGTGGGGTATTTGACTGTTTTTGTTTGATGAAATCAAATAAAAAATTGTATAAATTTAATTTAATTCGAAAAACTTAGCCGTCAGTCCCATAAGTTTTGAAGGGATTCAAAACGTATGCGTGTTAATGTTTAAAAAAAATAGTACGATTCCGTCAATAAAAATACCTAAATAAAAAGTAACAATATTTATTCGGCATGTTTTTTTAATCTCGATATTTTTTTACCATATTGAATGTGTACTTTTTAGGTAAGTATTGCTTTTAGATATTTAGTGAAGGTATTTTTTGTAATTCATTGTGTACAATTCACTTATAGATAGAGACAATAAAATGTATTAGATCAATGCACCTATAATTTAATCTTTATCAAAGTATAACTAGGCCTTAAATACATTCATAATATAACAATTCATTGAAATTCCAATACACACGTATCTTAATTTCAATTAAAACAAAATAATCATATAAATTCAAAAATGTTCTCTAAAATTATAATACTGTATAACCTTGTATGTAATAAAAAATAATTGTTTTAATTTAGTCAAATACCCAGCGTAAATTTAATTTCAAACCTAATAAATTTTAACAATTCAATTTTCATAATTTATAAATATTCTTACATATTTCAAAGTCATTGCTAATCCTTGCCTTGATTGCAATCCCGACACACAAATCCCGACTTGAAATTACACAACTTAAATACAACATGCCAAATTTTCACAATTTGAGAAGCGTAAGCAAAATAAGTTGCTATAAACAACCACATTGCTCTACAACCATCCCAGGTATAGTACCATAGATTATATTAAAATCATGATCGAAATAAAGCATTGAGATACTGCTCATTTTCTTGGGAGCGCAACAAGGTCCACCACTGCCCTGTGGGGCAGCTAAATGTACTAAATGTGTATGGGGGTATTTTTGTAGGAAGCTATAAGGGCACTCTCCACTGCAATAGTTGGCGTCATACTGCTTCGGGGCTATGATCCAGTCCCATCCGAACTCTTCGAAGTTGACTGAGAGGGGATATCTACAACATCGGACTTCTTTGGAATTTTCTGAGCAGTCCATGCCTATCGTTCTTCTCGTTCGCTTATGTGAATTGTCCCTAAGACTTACTTCTATATACGGCATCTGGAAAAAAGAAAGTATTTGTTAGAATAGTAATCAGGTACTGGGGCGTCTGGTGTACGATATTAGAATAATTAAAAAAAACGCGAATATAATAAATGTAAGCCTATTTCTCAATGTCATATATTTATATAAAATAAACCACTAATTAAGATGCATATTCACGGATTTTTATTAAATCTTTATTATTCTTTAAATTTAAAGGACAGTTACAACCTTATCATCAATTTCGAAAAAAGATTAAATTAGTGCCCATCTATATATATTTGTCTCCCTGTCTATGTCAATAAAAATGTTCTTAGTGTAATTAAAAGTAAAGATAGAATTATTTTTTTTAATGTAAAAAGCAATCCTTTCATCATTGTATGGCAGAATAGCCAGACACAAAGAAACTGACGCCTTATTTCAGCCGTAGTAACGTTAGAGCTTACAAATGTATTTTGGTATTGTATACTTAAGACTTAGAACGGATCCACAGAACAAAAATCTGGTTTTTTCTGTTCCATGGAACGAACCCAAGTATTTAAAAGTCGAACGCATAAATTATGACTAGCAATCATATCGTCTTATTGCATTTATTGTAATTATTTTTAACCGTATCTCAAACAAATAATTTGTTTACATTGGCATTAGGTCGATGCGGGTCAAAAATAAATAGTATTAATAAAGATTAACCGTATTAAAATTAGTAGCGTAGTTTCAATATTAAGACAAAAGTGAGTCAATTTTTATATACACAATGTATATATATATGTATACACTTTGCAATAGACTACCTGCCTTCCTGCCAGGCAGCTCGTAAGATGCGATCGTAGGTTAGTGACAGTAAGTCACATACGCCGTGATTTTTAACTAGATGGCAGAGTTTTGCAGCGACTCGCCCGGTATGGTACCACCATCTTACTTATTCCTGTCGGTATAGCCGTTAAACTTACTTTTGTACGAGGCCTAACATCCCGGCTTCAGGTTGGCAACGCAACATTACAATCTTTGATGTCTATAGGCAGAGTGAATTTCTTACGATCAGGAAATTTGTCTGCTAGTTTGCCATCCCATATTATAAAAAAGTAAAAGAATATTAACACAGCACACAACAGAAAAAATATTAAAAGCAGTCAATTAGATCCATGTTACTTTTATGCGTCTTACGTCTTTTAATAAAAAAAATATAAATATAATAAACTTTTAACTATTTTTTAGTAATATATCACTTTAAATCTGTTCAAGTAATTGGAATCATTTATAGGAATAACTCATGTTTCTGAAGTAAATTTTGATCTGTAAACCATTTACCGCAATCGAATTTCATAGAATAATTCATAAACAGATAAACGTTCCGAAAATAATCATGTCGACTTCTGTATCCTTTATAACATAATTAATATAATATTTTTTTTGTAAAAGAAATAAAGAAAAACAATTATATTATACTTGTGAATGAAATAGCATCCTGTATAGTCAACAATATAAGTGTGGACCCGGGAGACCTAGGTTGACATTCCATGACCAAATCGCCCGTGTATTATCCGAGGGTGGGGTCAAAGTCTCCTGAACCGGCGTGTATGTATGAAGAGAGTAATGAATGTGTGGAAGCTAGGAAAATATGTAGGAGTCGTGACACTTGGCACTCTACACTCTCTGCTTACCTCGTAAGGGACTTGGCGATATAAAAGTGTATAATAATATCCAAAATAAAATAATAAATTAGTATAATTGATTTAACCCCAAAGTAAATTATAAAAAAGTACCTTCACGCCTATTATCTCCGAAGAGGTAGGCAGAGGTGTGCTAGTATCTCCACGACTCGCAAGTCCAGTAGATATACTAGAACACCCACGATCAGCCAAGGTACTAGGGCCCATGATGAGATAGGTGGCAATTATTTGCTTTTGATATAGGTTCATATCTTCAAATGAAAACGCTTGTACGGTTTTACGTATCACTTGTAATTATTAGTTATTAATTATATATTTGATATAGGTGTTAGTGGCGTAGCTATCGAAGAGCTAGGCGGTGCAGTACACCATGGCTTCGGAGCTCAAGCGCAAGATTTTATACGAGAGGAGGGCCTGTATTTACACCGGGTCCTTTGTCTGTCTAGCTACGCCACTGGTTTTAGTCGACGATATTGTACATAGAAATACATATTTAAATACTAGAATATATTTACTAAACACCCAGAAACATAAATGCGAATTTAATTTACGTAATATGATTTTTATAAAACTATCCATAAACCTCGCGTGCGGCCTCGCCGCGATCTGATTTGGAATTCGTTGCGAATATTGGTTTTTGGTAATATACAAAAAAGTCATTGTAAATCAAATATGGATTTAAAAAAATTAATTACATAAATTGTTTTTGAAATGAGATGTTTTTTTTTTGATATTTTTTTTTTTTATAAAAATATGCAAGTTTTGTTGAAATGTTTTTAAAAGACAATCGGCTGCTGTTTCTTCTTAATGTTTTTTTTTAATAATATTATTTCTTACGTTTGATGTTAAATATCAAAAAATCTTTTCACAATTGTCTTTATTTTTTTTTATAATATTGGAAGGCGGACAAGCAGACGGATTTCCTGATGGTAAGAAATTCACGCCGCCTATAGA
>DVZN01001518.1:0-10046 GCA_018237365.1 Caria ino melicerta
CCCGACCTGGGAATTGAACCCGGGACCTAAGCGGCTAGCGGTCTTTACAGGCGAGAGCCGTACCGTTACACCACAGACGCGATTAAAACTAAAACTAAGCAGCAGAACATATTTTGTGGTTTTCAGAATTTTTGTGTGTCTGTTTCCCGGCCGTAATTCATGCCGAATCTACTGGACTTCACTTTCACTTGTAGATAGCTGATATTGAAAGGAGTAACATAGGCTATTTTTTCTGCGCAAATAAGGCTTTAACACTTAACGGCCTACGCAGACAAAGTCGCGGGCAACAGCTAGTAATTGATTAAAACTGTACGAAATGCCATGAAAATTGATTAATCCTACTCGGAATTTCCTCTAAATTCAATAATGGTAAAAAAACTGCGTCTATCTTTTTTGCCGCCAAAACCCCCGTCTTGCAAATTCGCCCTAACCTATAGGCCACTGTTGTCTCTTAACATTGGGAAAGCGTTGTTTGGTCGTCAAAAAACTCTTCTTACCTGGCTTGTGAGAAGAGATTAAAGTTTTATCTATCTGCTTGAAGTCCACTACTGGACATAAACCGCCACCATGATTTTCCATCGCGGCCGGTCTGATGCCGCTTGCATTCATCGGCGGCCCGCCGTTTTACTATGTCGTCTGACCATCTTGTAGGCCGGCCCGCTGCACGTGTTCGCCACTCGAGAACAGACTATTTCTGAACAAATGACTAACTTTCGTCCCCTTATCTAATGTTCAGCTGAGATTTTTACGAAACGCCATGCGATGGTGTAGCCGCGGGCAATTGTTAGTCATATTCTATTAGTAGATATCTCTTGACTATCTGTGTTACCATGGCAATGTAAACCCATTTCGTCCTTTTACATCAATTTTAATCAGAATTCAGAATATTTTATTACAATTATCATAATTTTATGCATTGCCTTATTCATTTTATAATCATTTACAATGACTAGTAATGAGAACGTGATAAAGAATATAGCAAACGAAATATCGCGCGAGTGCCAAGCCGAAAATGTTACAGTGGACACTGATTTTGTGGTGTATTTCATCGATTTGTTCTTCCTCAATCCAAAGTATGGGAATATATTCTCAAAAACGATCAATCGACGGAGTTTGGAGTATTTTGTAAAGGCCTGTGTGGATATGATAACACGTAAGTAGTCAGTAAGGAGTAACGCGGACTGCATTCGCAATTTTGAGATCAGAAAGAGTGGGATTGAAAGAAAGTGTCGGTGTAACAATGAGAAAGGCCATGCACCGATGGTTCGGTCACGTGGAAAGAATGGAAGATTGAAGATTAACTAAACAGAAATAGAACACGAATGTGGATGGGATGGGAACCCAGGGAGTCCGAGATTGACTCCGAAGTCGGCGTATATGTATAAAGGGAGTAATGAATGTGGAGGAAGTATGTAGGGATCGAAACACTTGGCAATCGATACTCTCTGCCTACTTGGCGTAAATATATATACATGTATGTAGCTAAGTAGTCGGATAAAGGGGTTACACACTTTCAAATTACACTTAAACTTTTCCACAATACCCTTTATTTAATTTTATCTTACCGGTTTCACTTTAACATCATCATCAGGGCTTTTGGAAGTCAAACAAACAGACGGATTTCCTGATGGAAACCTATTAATGGTGCGTTAGAGACATAATTTTTAAAAATAACTTATACTTTTCCACATTTTCTTTTATCTATATTTATATACAGATCTATACATATAGAAACACAATAAAAACAAAGCCAAAAACACCTAAAACGAACAACTAGCAAATCTACTTAATATAATGATAGTATATGAGTAGCTCAACTTAACAGTATAGCAATTCTTATTAATTTATTTTATTCTATTTTAAATAATTTAAGTTTCTTCATTGCCAGAAAAAAAAACATTACTTAGCAAACGCCTCGCCGATTCAACACTAGTGAGATATAAATGCAAATCAATACCAGATAACATTGTTGAAGTTACTGCTCACACGGCAAAAAAATGAGAAACCAAAAAAATATAGAAACTAATGGTGCGTTGCTGAGGCCAGGATGTTATGCTCGCGCAAATGTAAGTTTACCGGCTACCTTACCCTCCAAACCGGAACAGGACAGTGTCAACACTGACATTCTGGTGACAGGTATAATTAAAGTGGTAAATTCCTACAAGGGCCAGTTTCTGCATAGGGAAAGCTTCTCGTAATAGAGTACTTTCAAGTGAATTAAATTGGTCTTACTCCGTTACTGCATACAGTGTGACGCCTACTGGTGAACTTAATTGAAAAAGGGTTGCACTAGAGGTCATTAATTGAAAAATAATATAAAATATTTGGTATTATTAGTTAAAAAAATATTTTATCTAATTAGGAAATAATTTATCTAATTAATGATTTCAGATAATTTACTATTAACTTTTAACTACTAACCTCTAGTACAACCCGTGTGTTTAATTAAGATCACCAGTATTGTGCCACGCTGCATAATAGGCATGCATTACTTTTTTTTATTCTAGGTGGTGAAACGTCAGTTAGTACTTTAAAAATGCAATTTCTAATGCAAACCAACTATGATAAGCTTCAGAACTTGATAGACCAGCATCTGGATTCCATAACCCAATGTCTCAGACCACTGGTCAACGAGATAATGGATGAAGATCCCCAGCTCGAAGACGAGGCTGCCTTCATGAAGTTGTTTAGGAAGATTTCTATATACATAATCCTTTGCAGTGGATTGGGTAATCCTGGATTTATTGGGGTGAGTGGAGAAGGTATAATAGTGTTGCTAGATTGCGTGATTTGCACTTCACGTCCCGATTTTCAGCTATCTTTTGGTACCACCCGATTAGCACTATGGAGATATTAAAAGTCCCGATTTAGGTACATTATCGGAACGCTAAAATTTACGATTAACACTACCACACCACTAAAAAACTTTGAGAACCGCTGCATTACGAAATCCGTCTGTTTTTGCCTTCTAATATCAAAAACATATAAAACTTTTCGACTTACATACACTCTGAAATAAAATGAATATTTAAATAAATCAAATTCTTTTATTCGCTGGAATTGTGGTATCTACTTATATCCAGATGCACACACATATACATACATACACATCTTCACACCAAGTCCCTTACGATGTAGGCAGAGGATATCGAGTGCTAAGTGTCACGACTTCTACATACTTGCTCCACATTCATTATTCTCTTTATACATACACGCTGATTTCGGAGACTTTTAATAAATAATTAAATAATTTATTTAGACCAAAAATGTTTATACGTAACACCCTCGGATAATACACTGGCGATTCGGTCATGCAATGTCAACCTAGATCTCCCCAGGTACCTACAGCCGTCCACATTTGCATTGTATATCTGTTTAGCCAATCTTGCACCATCCATTCTTTCTACATATCCGAACCATCGGAGCATGCCCTTTCGCATTTTTACACCGACACTTTCTTTCAATCGACACTCTTACTCACACAGAATCAAACTTTCATACTTCTACAAAATCACAATTATATTATTTTAGACATATTCGTTTTGTATTGCACGTTACTATAAACATGTCTTAAAATTGCTAACGTAATTACTTATACAAAGAAAAGTAAGATATATATATATATATATATCATATTTTATGTAAATGGTAGATTTAAACGGGAAAAAAAAACAAAGTAGATGATAAAACGGCCATACTAATTAATACAAAAAAGACTACAATTTCCTTTTCAACCTCTTTTATCTATTCTGTGCTTTCTCATATTTCGCTACTGCGAATTCGGTCCGCGAGCGTTAGTCCATAAATACCGGTTACCGGAGCGCACGCATTTCGACCACATTTAACCTACTTTCATGGTTCTTCTGACATACCCAGCTCTCATTTCCATAAAGTAACGTTGGAGTAAGCAGTGAATAGTGCATAGTGGGTCGAGCACTCTGACTTAACACTTCGCTTTGAAGTAGCTTACCCAGCATTCCATTCACTCTATTCCCTCTTCTTCATTCACTCTTCTTTCTACATCCGCGGTGTAGGTACCTTCCATCCCTGCTAAAAGCAATACCAAGATATACAATTTCATTCACTTGTTCCAGCAATACCACAACTCTTACATCCGTTCTGGTTTCGTCTCTTTTAAATACGTATTATTATTTTGGTTTTACTCGCATTCAATTGTAAGCAAAGGGGCTTTACAATCGTCTTAGATGACTGTGACCAAGGTTTGCAGCTCAGATGGTGTGGAACCTAAAAGTACAGCGTCATCTGCATGGAGCTGCAGGCACCTGGTCACCCACACGCGTTCCCAGGTGTATTTTAATGCCGCAAATTTCGTTGATTACTTTGATGACGAATTTAAATCTGTTTCAGACATTAAAAGAAGGCATGGCAGCATTGGAGAGTGTCTTCTCCTTAGATGAACTAAAAATATTCGTAACGCTACCGCGAAATGAGAAGATGGGACAGCTGAACGAGCTGATGCAAGTGGTATCTGGGGTGAGGCTGTTCAATAGGGACTGCAAGAAAGGCGGGGAGGGTATACCTGACTGTAAGTACTTACCTCACATTCAGAATTTTAGGGACTTATCTAAAACTTATTCAAATTGAGGTACGTCACAGAGATCCTCTAAAACAAGTGCTTTATCAGATGAATAAGAAAATAGCGACATTTTTATATCAGAATAACCGCCTTGTCAGTCGAGAGTTTAGCATACGACCCTGACCATGCCGATCTAATTACCTACATTAATATGCGTATGTTATATGTACCTAGGTAGCTAAAACACAACGTTTTAGGATTTTGTCAATACAAAGTATTTAGGTATTATTAAAATCTCGTCCAGCATAAAAATGTATCATAAATTTTCAGTTCCGTTCAAAATTGTAGACGCCAGCAAGGCATGCATAGCTTCTCTGTCGAATGCTCTCATCGCAGTGATGCAACGGATCAACACTCTGACCACCGCGGTGGACGACACCATCGCCGTCCAGCAGGAGACGGGGAACATTGTGGTAACGCCAGGCACTGGTTTGACTGAGTAAGTTTATTATGGTACTCGATTGTAATGTAGATAACCTAAACCTCTTGGATGAGTACCTTCTAAACGGTTTGTAAAAAATTATTCGCGTCGATTGCCACTAATTTTATCAAAATCGGGTTATGTGTTCGTAAGTTATCGTAGGGAAAAAAAATTGAAAAAAGTATTTCTAAATTACTCCCAAGTTTTGTACCCAAACTACTTTATAGAAATTTAAAAAAACTGCCATAAGCCGTAAAATTCATCAAAATCAATCAATTCGTTTAAGACATATAAAATTTAAAAATTAAAAATGTATTTTTTTACATTCTAAGAACTTCAAAGTAACTTATCTTAAAATACATTTTGGTCTCTTAAAAAGTCTTTAGCACGGATTTAGTAATTGAAATTAGTGGGAAGTTGCAGGGTTGGCCCGTAAGATCAACCGTTTTCCTGTTTTTAATGGATAAAACGAACAAACATACTACAGAATGGTATGAGATAATCATAAAAAAATAAAAAATAAATGAAGATGTATGTGACCAGTACCGGATTTAGCATTACCAGCGCCCTGGTCGATTTCCTTGGCGGACCCTCGTTGCTATTAAAATCTATATTATGAAAAAAATTAAGAAGAAAGTTAAATTATAATTATGATATTTCTGATAACACCAAAAATTATAATATTGCCAATTTCAGTCTGTGATAGTAAGCTTCTAATAAAAATACCTTACCGCCTTCCAAGTACTGGCGCTCCTTTCCATACGGGACCGTGGGCGACCGCCTTACCCTACCGTAACGTCGTTACTGAATGTGGCTGTCTTGTAGCCAGAGCATTAAACTTATCGTGTTAGACTCCTGGGTACTTCCGCGGAATACGACAGTGTCACACACTGACACAATAATTATAATTATAAAATAATGAGAGGAAAAGATAAAGCAGTAAATAACAGCCAGGTAGATGTTGAAACGTTTGTAGAACATCTATTTTCAGGGTATGGTTTGATATTGTCTGTGGTCTAGTGGTGTCCGTGTTCGACTTTGACGCGAGAGGTCCTGGGTTCAATTCCTGGGTCAGGCAACAGCTCTCTATGAGTTTTTTCAGTTTTTCTGAAAAATTTAACGTTGCCTGGGATTGGATATGTGCCCGATTGGCGACGGACTTGCCACCCTCCACATCATGGGACTTAATATCGTCGGCTAATCGTGGGTTTATACTAGTATGTATTATATACCTCTGCCTACCCTTTCGAGGACATATGGGAGTGACGATATTTATTTTTTATTATGAAAGTATACTGAAATTTACAGACAAAACTACATACAAGTATTCGAGCTATTGGCCTTCAATCGCCAGTATGAGATGTGCATAAGGAAATTGTTGGCCGACGTGGAAGTGGTGCAAGAGAGTAGTGGACAGTGTGTGGAGAGGTTTCGCCTCGTTCTAGAAGAGCTGCACGCGGCTGTCAAATATAAATCTGCTGTTCCCGTGGCTACAGTTTATGTAAGCTACAATTTGTATTCAATATCATCGCAGCGACCAAGACCGTAAGGCTCTTTATTCAATCGTAATTTAGGATGCAACAATTATGAGCCGAACTCTCTTTGTACCGATAAATTTAACATTCAGCGATGATTTCGAAATCACCGACTAATAAAATACTGGTCAATTACTGACAGTAAATACGAACTTCGTATCACATTTTTATGTTGTTGTGTGAATTTCAAAAATACTTGTTTCTAGTGTCCGTGATTGACTACAATTCTGTAAATCATCACTGAATGTTCAAAAATAGCACCCATGGACAAATCACACATATTGATTTAACCCCAAAGTGATCGAGAAAATTATTTGCATGTGATATGGATATTAGTCAAAGATATTTTACATAGAAATATATTATACATAGAGATATAAATACCGGAATAAATTTAAATAAACTTCCAAACCTAGAAACGCGAACGTCTATGTTCATCTCACAAACGTCCGCCCTCGTCGGGAATCGAACCCGAGCCTTGCTTTTCGTCGACGTGATAAGGCAACTACGCTCCCCACTCGAGCGAGACGGTAATGGTGCTACAGCTATGCATCCACAAAAGAATTAATTACCTCTCCTATTTCTGCTCCTACAACATCAGGGACCTCTGTATTAAAATGTACCATGAGGCCCGTTAACCCGACTGCGTATTGTTTAGGGATATATACTAAAGCTCAGGAATCGCCTGTCATTGATACGGCTGATACAGCGGTAGCTACTCTATTAAACGATAAACCGTTTATTAGACAATGGACTCTTCAAATCCTCACATTTATTGGTTTAACCAGTTTAATTGAGACTTTTAACTTTCAGCCTTTGTTCAAAAAGCTCTGGTCCGTGTGGCGTGGCATGCAAAATATAATGTTTCTATTATCCACTGTGAACAGCCTCATGTCGAACCTTGGTGTCATCCAAGACCAAATGAAGATACCTTATAATCTCCTAGATAAGATGTTGCAAGGAAAAAACGTAGTGACAGACTTGGAGAGGATGAACGTTAGGATTAGTGTGCAAGAGAGATTGTCGATGGGCACACTGGACAATTATGTCCCAGTCGGTAGGGACAGTGCCACGTCGCTTAATGATAAATCATATGTGCAGGTTAGTTGACTTAAATTAGGTATAAAAATAATCTTTCGCCCATATATCCTCGAAAAGGTAGGTAGAGGTACATACTAGTATGCACCCACGATAAGCCGACAATACTAGGTCCCATGATGTGACGGGTGGCAAGTCCGTTGCCAGTCGGCACAAATCCAATCGCAGATAACGTTATATTTTTCAGAAAAAATTAAAAAACTCAAAGAGGACAAGTTGCCCGATCGAACCCGGGACCTCTCGCGTCAGTCGGACACCGACACCAAAAGTAGGTATAATGTGGAGTAAGATACAGGAGGTTACAGACTTATCTATTTTTACGCACAATTACATAAATAGACTCATATTTAAGTTAATTTAGACATAATACGTGTATATGTATTTTGGTTTACGACATTTGACGTAGTTTTTTTAATATCTACAATGTACTATGTGGGGGTCCACATGATCTTTCGGAATGGTCAGAATATCTTCGGGGATCTTAAAACGTGGAGATCTGATAAAAACACTTTTTTTCTTGGTGGGAAGTTTAAAAACAGTGTCTAACACAGATATTATAGCGGCAGAAATACATTTATTTATAAAAATGGAAAACAAAGAAGCAGACGGATTTCTTGATGGTAAGAAACTCACGCCGCCTATAAACACCAAAGGTGGTAATGGTGCGTTGCCAGCCTGAGGCCAGGATGTTAGGCCTGTTGCAAAAGTAAGTTTAACGGTTACCTTACCCTCCATACCGGAAAACATCAACGACAAGTACTGACATTATGGCGGCAGGAATAGTCAATAGGTAAGGCGGTTGTACCATTTCACTCGGTCAAGCAGCTGCGAAGCTCTACCTGAAGTAAGCCTGTGCTCGCCTTTTGCGAGCTGCCTGGCAGGAAGGCTGGTTTATTCTACAAAGGAAACATGGTCTATTCTACAAAGGAGCTCGGACTAACACGGGGAATATATCACACACATTATAAATATATTTGTTGTGTATCACATTTCAGTACTTAGGCTTCTGTGCGGTGTGTTTGTGTGTCGGTGCGTTGATACCCGGCAACACGAAACTCGGTATGATTAAGTGGAAAGGATACCGGTACGCGTTCTGTGATGTCAAAATGGCGCTGGTATTCAGTAAAGATCCTCAGAGGTGAGTCGCCGTTGTCGTCCAATCATCTTAGTATATTTTGGTAACACACGTGTGGTCGTCACCGGCGGACGACTTTTAAGAAAATGTACGAAAAAGTGTAGAAACTGCTTGTCGCTGGCCACCGATGGCTGTGATCGGTGGCCTGCGCATAGCATAATCCTATACCTTTTAACGAGCTGCCTGACATGAGTGCTGTTGGTTTATTTTTCAAAGGGGCTTGGGTGGTGTTTTTGAACATTTAGAGATGATTTCGAAATCACCGATGAATTAAATACTCGTCAATCACTGACATCGAAATCATCGCTGAATGTAAAAAATAGCACCCCTGCACCAAAAGAAGTTCCCTCAGAAATTCTATTTTGACATCGCTTTTTTGCAGTAGTCATACTGCGTTTGTATTCTACGCATTAGTATCGTTTACCAAAACCCAAGCAAATCCTTTCGATTTTGAACAATTTAAGTATGTGACTATTCTAATGACATTTATATTTTTTTATTATAAAGAATTTACTACGCGTTCTCTTTCCACAGATACATAAACGAAGTGTTGAATTTTGCACGAAACAATCCTTACATCATCAACCTCCTGAACATACTAGAAGACGTCACTTATGTGAGGCATATCGCGCAACTTATCACCAAAGTTGAGCCTAAAAGTGAGTTGTAAAAATTATGAAAGCTTTGCCGTTAGTTTTTTTATTTTTAAAGAATGCGGTCGAAGATGGATCATGCCTTAGGTAGAAAAAACATCCTATTCACTCTGGCCTTAAATATGACTGGGTTCTATTATTCCAGAAATAAACTCGCAAGCAGCAAGAATTCTACTTCTTTGTGATAGTTCGCACGAGTGCTTTTTTAACAGATGTTAAAAAAGCGTAATTCTTTTGCACATTCACCGAAATGTATTCTATATCTTTGTAGAATAGACCAATTCCCTTCCTGTCAGAGAACTCCTAAAAGGAGAGCTTAGGCTTACCGTCGCTAACACCGTGCCCTCTGACTAGATGGCAAAGTTTTTGTAGCGGTTTCCTCGGATTGGTACCATCGCCTTATCTTATAATATATTTAGTGTTATAAGTAAAATAGAGGAGCTAATGACGCCGCTTAGAGTAGGAGAAGGGAAGATCTTTCCATCCAAGCAGTGTCCTGTCTGGTGACCGAAGTACAACTGAGAGGCTTCCCTCGTAGCTTTCCTCCGCTCCCGCAAGGGAACAGGTAAGAGGTGTCAGGGCTGTTGGCCCTCTGACCTCGGATTGA
>DVZN01001519.1:0-10046 GCA_018237365.1 Caria ino melicerta
CCAGCCGGCAAGGTGGATCATCCTGGGATTTTTCGCGAGATGGCGGGACAGCCTTTCACAGGTGGCTGGTTGGCTACTTGGGGCCCCAATTTTCTGCGGTCAGCTAGCGGCGGCACCGTGCCTCAGATCCCGCTAACTCTGGAGCCAGGCGCCCGGCACAGCAGTATCAAGCAGTAAAATACTGTCATCCAGGTTGCTTCAACTACCAAGACCCAATCTCCTTAACGGTTTCTCCGCGCATCATGCTGGAACACGGTATAAGCCGCTTGGTGACGTGTCTTTGCACGGAGGGTGGTGACCAATCACGGACGAAGTCTACCACAGGTAAATGCTGTCCATTTAGTACTAACCAGGGGTCACGTGTAGGTATCTAGAGTATTAAAGCCCACTCTGAGCTTCTTCTATGGACGTGGACAGCGCTAACCCCCTAGACCTAACCACCTTCCACTAACCATATTTTTCAACTTTCCCCGTCCCTCTTCTCCACTCCTCAACCATCCCTTCAATCACCACCAGTCTCCACAAATCTCCTCTCACACGGGAACCCCTAAATTAAACTGGATAAAAAGTATTCTATAAATGGAGATAAGTGGGGGACTGGTGAGGCCTGGTACGGACTGGTGCGGATTGGTGGGGATTCCCCGTCACCTGATGGGACCTAATATCGTCGACTAATCGTGGGCACACACTAACTAGTAAATGTGTACCTCTCCCTACCCTTTCGAGGCTATAAACAGTATACATGTTATAGGCGCGTCGCTGCCCGTGGAGTGTTCTTGCGTGGTTGGGTCTAGCGTGCAAGTCTACCGGGCACCCTGCCTCCACACCGGGACATGACAACGGCAAGCATTTAAATTATGCTTTTTGACGCGATAACATCTTGTAAATCGACATATATTCTATTGTTTGTCAGTCTTCTACAGAATACATTTCGGTGAGTGTGCGAAAGAATTACACGATCTAATTCAACCAGCCCCATTCCACCTCCGCGATACAAGACGCGGGCGATCGTTCCACCCTTATGTTGTCGACGTTCCACCTATTCGCACAAAGCGATTTAGCTCGTCTTTTCTAATGCAAACGGCGAAGGAGTGGAATTCGCTGCCGACGAGTGTATTTCCGGAAAATTATAACCTACGCGTCTTTGAGGCCCGAGTGAATAAGCTGTTTCTAGGCAGGCATGATCCATCTTCGGCCGCACCGTCGCTTAATATCAGGTGATGTGGAGGTTAAATGCTTGCCTATTAATGAACAAATATATACTTGCATGTACGAAAAACCGTAAGTCATTGTCACATTTCGCTTGTAAGCAATAGCGTACGAACGAGCGATAGGGAGGTATGATCGGCGTGTGGTGGGTTCGGCTTGGGCATAAAACTATACAATATTGCATCAATGTATTTTTATGACGCGAACGTTATCACGTAAAATTATCGTCTATAAACCAACTTTACAATCATTTTTTTAAATAACACTGGAAGGCAAATAAGCAGACGGATTTCCTGATGGTAAGAAATTTAGGCCGCCTATAGACACCAAAGGTGCTTTTTGTATGACATTGTGTTTTCCTGTGATTTACATTTGAAAAGAGCGACTGTGAGGTTTTTTGCCGGTTCTTCCTCACAGATACTGCCTTACGAACTGGTGCTAGAGACATTTCGACGATCTATAAACACTTTCAATAAGTTTACATGGATAAATAAACGATTTTTTTAATTTGATTTTGACATTTCCGCAACAAAGTATCTCTTTCCCGCCCTTTATCTCCATACCCAAAAACACATCTATGCAGTGCTCCGATTTTTCGTGAAATAAAAGTAAACAAAATACCCCGCGTTGGTCCTGGTCAGGGGCGGATTTAGTACATTGGCTGCACTAGGTCTAGGAAAAATTGCCGCCCTATTCACTGTAAAGCATGAAAAATTAGAAGAAAAAATCTTACAGTTAATTTAATAATTATTGTCTGCTAATCGTGGATGTTACTAGTATGTACCTCTGCCTATCTTTCGAAGATAATAGGCGTAATGATATTTATTGATTTTTTAGTTATCTCCATCAGTATATTATTATCAGATAGGTACATTTTCATACCTATTGGACGAGCGAAACTTTAAATTACCTATCGTAATTGCCATACATGTCATATTTTTTGCGGTCTCTCATCTCTTATCATGAGAAAATTTTGCTTTATGGAAATTCCGATTGTTTCTCACTATCAGGGGAGGCTTGCTTATTTGCTGCCTTACACCATAAAAATATTTCCAAACATGTTTGCTACCTTTTAGCAAAAAACATGACGTAAACAGTGGTACGTGACACGACAGGGGTACCGCCGGGTGACATCATTATGTTGGTTTAAACAATATAGCCACCTCTGTAAATTGCAGAGCAAACACTCTGTTTGCGGACACTTGACGTTGTGGCCGTGAGAGTTTCCGTGGAACATGGAAATTATACACCCACTAGTGGTCCGTCCCGGCTCTGCTCACTATCCTCATACATCCTCACAACTGGGTCAAGTTATCAATGCTGTCGGACTAGGCTTCATCATTCAATCTTTCATTAATATTTTTGTAACAGTACATTTGAATGAAAATTAACAAAACTTTCATTTTATTTCAATAAAGTATTTGAACATCAAAAATTATAAGACCCTGTGTTGGTCCGGTTAGGAGTCCTAAGCAGAACAGACCATCTGCCTTCCTGCCAGGTAACTCGTAAAAGGCGAGCATAGGCTAACTGTCACTAACACCGAGAGCTCTATCTGGGTGGTAGATTTTAGTAGCAGTTCCTATTTCTGCTGACATCATAACGTTAGTACTTGCCGTTGACATGTTCTAGTTTGGAGGGTACGATAGCCGGTAAACTTATCTTTCCAATATCCTGACTTCAGGTTGGCAACACATCATTACCGCGTTTGGTGTCTACAGACGGTGTGATTTGATACTGGGATTTGATAGGAAATCCGTCTGGTTGTTTGCCTTCCAACACTAAAAAAAAAACAAATTTCTGACCTCTACGACATACCAACACCTAATATCGTAATCGCATGATCTCCGAGGCTCGTGTTTTCATAACGGGACGTCACAGAACGCGGCCCGACGTCACGTGAGCCTAGACTACTTGCGCCCAACTTCGTACCCACTGCGCGAGGAATCATTGACTCGCCAACAAAGTATAATGTATTTAAACGTACAGATAAACAATAATGTCGTCAATGTTGACAGAGGCGAGTCAATGTTTGTCGTGTAGTGAGTATCCTGATGCACGCGACCGCGACGATGGATGCTGGAGTTATGTAGGATAACTAATTATATCCTACCTTTGAAGCATTTTTATAGTCTTCTTCTTAGTCCTAGCATTTGATATCGGGGTTGGCTGTTAAGAGTCAAACCCCTTAGAATTGGTATGGTTTTCTAAGGAATTTGACAAGTACTTACACAGAGCGACTGCCATCTGACCTCTTCAACTCAGAAGGGAAATCAGGCTACATAGTAGATTAAGTCGAATTCGAATACACGAATCCGCGTTTTCTTACGATGTTTTCCTTCACCGTATGTCACTTAGAAAATGTACTGTAGGAAAGGTAATAAAAACTCATTGATACATGGTGCAGTCAGAACCTGGACTACTCTAAGTCCGAAGCTCTAACCACTAAACCACCGAGGCTCTGAGTAATTTGAGTATTTTTTTATAGTATGGGCACACACAAGCAGATGGATGCCCGATGCTAAAAAATATACGCCGCTTATATACATCACAAGTAGTAACGCTGCGTTGCCAACCTGAAGTCTAGTCTAGGATATTAGGTCTTGTGGAAAAGTAAGTTTATCGGTTACCTAAAGTCAACGGTAAGAAGAGCTCTGAAATCTGAAGCATGACTTTGTGTGCTTTTTTAGCAGATACCGCCATGGTGGCCAGACCCAAGTCGCCGTGCGGCGCGCTGCTGCCCAAGTTCTACGCGGGGAGGGCAGTCTTCATTACCGGCGCCACTGGCTTTATGGGCAAGGTGGGTACCCGCCAGTGTGCGAGGTGTGGCACCATCGTGGTGTCAGCACCAGCCAGACGCTGCTGTTTTATCCTATCTTATGTTGAAGGACGTCCATTAATTACATGAGACGATTTTGGTGAGACTCGTGACATCGTGAGATTGGGTGTTGCAACCTCCCTCTCTTCAATATCTCGTTAATATTTTTTATAAAGTGTATTTTAGTGGAAGTGCATTAATCTGTATTGAGTTGAATTTACTTATAATATCTAACTTAAATCGCCTATGTGGTGTATCGGTACGGCTGTTGCCTGTTAAGACCGCTAGCCGCTTAGGGCTCGGGTTCAATTCCCAGGTCGGGACACTTTTCTTAAAATGTTTTTCAGAATATTCTGAGTAAGCATGACATCGCCCGGGATTGGGATGTCCCCACGTGGCGATAGGCTTGCAACCTATCACATCATGGGCCCAAGTACCTTGGCTAATCGTGGGTGTTCTAGTATATCTACTGGACTTACGAGTCGTGGTGATACTAGCACACATCTGCCTACCCTTTCGGAGATAATAGTCGTGAAGGTACTTTTTTATCTTACTTGTTTGCGAGCCGTCATGAAACTTGAAGCTTATGGTGTTACTGACAAGCTCGTTCATCGCTGGCCTCTTACGAACTGCCTGGGGTGCTATTTTTTAATATTCAGCGATGATTTCGAAATCACAAATAAATAAAATACTCGTCAATCACTGACACTAAAAACACGTATTTTTGAAATTCACACTATGTCAACCAACAACATATAAATGTGATACGAAATTCGTATCTAGTGTCAGAGATTTATAAGTATTTTATTCATCGGTGATTTCGAAATCATCGCTGAATGTTCAAAAATGGCACCACCGTAACAGCCGGTTAAAGCTAAGAAACGCACGCATATCGATACTAATGGTGATAATGGTGTGTTGCCAACTTGAGGCTGCGATGTTAGACCTCGTGCAGACGTAAGTTACTTTGTCTCTAAACCGGAACACGTCAACGGCAAGCACTGACGTTAAGATGGTGGTACCATACCGCGTGAGGCGCCGGGAAACTCCACCTCCTAGTTAGAGGTCACGGTGAGTGACAATAAATCTTTGCTCGCCTTTAACGAAGTGCCTGGCAGATAGGCTAAAATAGACCAAATTATTCTACAAAGAAGCATGGACCTATTGGGCACTGTATCATTAATTAGTGTAAGATCAGCTATTTTAGTAAATATTTTTTTATAAAGACAAAATAGTCTACGCGAGATCTGGTGAGGCATGTCTCGATCCCGTCCCCCTCCCCTCACGTAGCAAATGGACGCCCCCCGCCGCTAACGGCCGTCCGTCGGCAGGTGCTGATCGAGCGGCTGCTCTCCACTTGTTCCGACGTGGGCACGCTGTACCTGCTCATGCGCACCAAGAAGGGAGTCCTGCCCGAGAAACGCCTGCTCCAGCTGAAGCAGTCGCCGGTATGTACCATTCTTGTTCCTGTGATAGTCACCTTTACTAGGCGAGCCAATTTATTATTCGCTCTTGCTTCAACTTCATTCACTCAGCGTAGTTCGAATTTGTACTGCCAGCAATAACTATTTTCGTTCAAAAATAGGATTTATAACTACTAATATTTTTATATTTAAATAAAACATAATTGGAAACGAAATGCGGAGTGCTAATTTGTTTTTTCGCACCCAATCTTAAATGGCCCGTATAGTACCTACAATATTATTTCTCTTGTTTATCTTTCTAAATTAAAAGATAACTTTTCGATTGTTGATCCAGCCAAAGTCGCGGGTCCTAAATAGAGGAGTGGCAAAGATGTGTCTATTCTTTTTAAACTGACGAAGCTGGGGCCATTATAAGTATAACTATACAAATAAATAAAATTGAAGTGTCAAATACAGTGTATATCAAAACACTTAACATAGGAAAATTGAAACGCTACATAACATTCAACAGAAACCTTACATCTGGATAAAAAGTAGCCCAAGTCTTTTGTAAAGATCAATTCTATCTCTTTACCAAATTTCATTAAAATTAGTTCTTTAGTTTAAGCGTGAACAATTATAATATTACTAGCTGTTGCCCGCGGCTTCGCACGCATTTTTATTTTTAACAAACTCTTCTCGACGTCATTTGTCTTCACTTCACTCCACCCCACCGAACCTCACGCAATCCCACCCTAAATAAAACGGGATAAAAAGTAGTCTACAAATGGAGGAGGTCGGGGACTGGTTGGGGGTGGTCAACCATCCCCACCACCACCATCAACACCCCTACCACCGCCACCAACCCCACCACCACTACCATCTCTTTTGGAGCATCACAACGAGCACCTATTTTGGAAGTATCTTAGGAGTATATATTGAGCCTTACGTCCCGGCGGAGTGATGGATAGTCTTTTTGCATGGATGGGATGGATGCAATGAATAGGTTGACACTTAATGTTGACCATAATCTCACCTGATTTTAAGTGACGATGCGGTCGAAGATGCCTACCTAGATACAGCCTTATTCTCTCTGGCCTTAGCTAGATTATATTGTTCTGGGATGCAAACTGAGTCGTGTCACGAGTGTCGGCCCCTCGTCTCATCCCGTAAAGCACGTGCTTGCAGGTGTTCGACGTGCTCCGCCAGTCCAGCCCGGCGCTGCTGGACAAGCTAAGCATCGTGCCCGGCGACGTGTGCCAGCCCGGTTTCGGGATATCCCCCGCCATGATGAAGCAGCTGCAGGAGGTAACATATTTATTATCCTACGGGTTTGATATCGTCATATTGTTGTGTGCCTAATAGAATAATTATGTACAATAGAATACAATATTTTTAAGAAAAATGCTAAGAACGAAAAATAAAAAAAATAAAAATGCTAAAATAAAAATAAAAACTTAGGTGTATTCACAGCAAGATGTCATCTACGTCGGGGACTATAAAGAACCTGCACCTATATTTAAAAAAAAATACTTAAACTCTATTACATCGGCCCTGAAGTATTGGAAGTCAGCTGAAACAATCCGAAAGATAATTGAATTGAAAAAAAACGAACTAAACAAACTTTACGAAAAATTTGCCTCCATTTTGCATAATCGGACGAAAAGTATCCAAAATGTCAAAAGGTGGTACAACCTTTAAATACAACAAATTAAGCGAGCACATTGACATAAATTAGACACAGAAGTCCGGACAGACAGTCGGTTGGACGGACGACCTGTACTCGTATAAATTATAAATGTTTTTCTAGTGTCCATCTTTGATTTTCTCAATATATTTTTTAAATATCTTCTCTGTACAGTGCTCACTTTAATGTTGCTTTGCATTGGCTGTCTGGGCGTGGCGTTGTGGGCATGGTGGAGTAGGCGTGGCGTTGGAGCGTGACAACGCTACGTTGTGGGCTTGCGTTGTGAACTGGCGTTGAGGGCGTAGCGTTGTGGGTGTAGTATGTGGGCGCGAAGTTGAAGGCGTGGCGTTAAAGGCGTGGCGTTGTGGGCGTGGCGTTTGGGCGTGAAGATGGGGGTATGGCGTTGGGGGCGCGAGTCATGGCGTTGAGGACGTGCCATTAGAGGGCGTGGCGTTGAGGGCGTGGCGTTGAGGGCGGCGGGTTGCAGGGGGGCGGTAAATAAACAAACTTTACGAAAAACATTGCCTCTAATTTGGCCCAGTTGAATAAAAGTGTCACATATGTTGCTAGGGGTACAATCAACAAATACACCAAATTTCATAAAAATCCGTTCAGTAGATATGATTGATGAGTAGATATGAATAGATTCAAATGTTATACTATTCGGAAGTTATTTGGATTATTTATACTGAGAGTTGGTATGATTGTAATTTCTGAACTACAAAACTTAGAAGTTTGAAAAATTTTGGAATAAGGAGGTGCGCCCCATACCACGAAAACCACTGACCAAGACGGTATCATACAATGTACGTATTACATTAATAATTAATGAAGTTATGTAAAGCAACGTAATTCTGCGCACGCGCAGTTTCCCGGCGCGAGACATTGACCTAGAAATGGAAAGCTGTGACGCGTCGCTACAGCTCCCAGGCGTGTGCATACGTTTACTTTAACACATTTTTCAATTTTCTTTCCATTTTGATAAATAATTGTATTTAAATTTGTTTTATTTGAATTGTGAATTTTGAATTGTTTTTTTATGTAATGTAAAGAATATAGTTACAATTAGCTGTTGCCCGCGGCTTCGCACGCGTTTATTTTTCATAAAAATATAGGCCCATGAACAAACTTCACTTGACTCCATTTGGCTCAACTCCACTCCACAACCACTTCGTGCAACCTCACCCCACTCGCCACTTCCCACCCTCCATAACACTCCCTACCCCTTCTTTCCGCTTCCCACACTGAACACCTGCCACGCCCTCTTCTCCCAGACGTGGATCCCATAGTTTTGTCCCTGAACATGGTTCGGAAGGAAATTACGGGGACAAAACCACACAAAGCCCTTGGCGCTGATACCATCACAAACAAAGCCTTGCGTTATTTGCCATACCGTTCGGTAGCGGCAATGACGCGGCTGTTTAATGGTTTCACGAGAATCGGAGAATTCCCCGTGGCCTGGAAGAAAGGTCACGTTATCACGATCCCCAAGCAGGGGAAAAACATCATGGACCCTGGCAGTTATAGACCTATCACACTACTGCCGGCGATGTACAAAATCATTAAGAGACTCCTGTTGAGACATATTCAACATCACTTCCAGCCTAGGCCGAAACAGTTTGCATTCAGAGCTGAACAAAGCACTACCCTTCAGCTGTCACGAGTCCTGCACAGGGTGTGTAGGATATTGCAGCGTTTAATAAAAACGAGTTAAAAACGTTTAATAATCGGTGGCAGTTCTGCACCTGCCTCTCGTCTGCCCTATATTCACAATATACGGATGACATATCGGTGGAGACCGGCTGCACATTAGCATTAGTTGCTGATTATGCCGCAGATGTCTCGGTCAGCATGTTTGCCAAACATGCCACCTCCAAGACAACCTGGATCTTCTCCCAGACAAACATGCCACCTCCAAGCCAACCTGGATCTTCTCCCAGATTAGCTTGCTAAATGGAGACTGACAGTGAATATGGGGAAAACACAGGCCTTAGACCCCGTCAAAAAGAAAGGTAAGACGATCCCCTCTCTTCACTTTGGCGGTCCATCCATATCGTGGTCTCCAGAAGTTAAGTATCTGGGAATCATGATAGACAAATACTGACCATGACTAAAATTTCCCGAGACGTTATCCGCAAATCGTGTGCGGTCATGTTCTTCTTACTTCCTCTGTTCCGTTTTAGACTCCTTCTTAAGACCAGGCTGGGGCTATATAAGACGTATGTAAGATCTATACTCACATACGCCGCCGCCGTCTGGTGGAACCTCCTATCTAAAACTAACCAAAACTCTATGAACCAATTTCATAACGCTTCGGTCAGAAAGGCCGTACAAGCTCCCCGCTACTTCCGAAACTCTGTTATACAGAGCGACCTGCGGGTAGAGATCCTAGACACCCTTATAAAACTCCTCGCCACTAACCTATTCTGCCGGGGCGATAAATTTGCCCTTCTCTATAACAAGGATATTGACCCCTGGCATTCTCACACTCCGGACGCGAAGCCTTTCCCCCGTGACATCCTCAAACGGTCATAGGGTGTATATATTGTGAATAGTGTAATGTATGATTCATAAATGTATATATTTGAAAAAAAACAAACATATAATATTCTTTTTACTTACAAAATATTCAATCATTGCAAAATATATAAATACAAAAAAATGTATGTCCATGTTTGTCTCATGCTGCAACCGCCCCTACCCCTATAAGTCGCTGCCTCGTTCGCTGGCAGGTTCTGCCGGGCTTCCCCATACGGGGTTCCACCCGTTGGGCTGGACCGCACGGGGTGACGTGAAGACTTGGGGTAGGGGACACCACACCCAGGAGTTCCTTTGGGATGGTCCAACTCTCCCAATGCAACGACCTGGCCGAAGTTTCAGCCAGCGATGAAGCCTTTTACCAGCCCTTTTGCAGGGGTTCGGGATTTCC
>DVZN01001520.1:0-10045 GCA_018237365.1 Caria ino melicerta
AGTGCCAAGGAAAGTATACAATATACAATTAGTACATACTTTCAAATTTAAAAATATATTATATTTATTGTTACATCGGAAACAAATCAACTACGTATTTTTTGATGTCAGATATATTCCTTTGTATGTGCTTTAATGCAATTCTTGTCAAATTCTGTGATTCTAGGTCCACAGAACTTTTTTAACTGACTTTTGTATTACAAGATTACCGGACATCCTCCAAAACTAAACAAATCAACAGTAAGCACAATTAATTTATACTTATATATTTTGTACAAGTATACAAGTATGCACCCACGATTAGCTGACGATATTAGATCCCATGATGTGACGGGTGGCAAGTCCGTTGCCAATCGGGCACAATAGCAATCCCAGGCAACGTTATGTTTTTCAGGAAAACTAAAAAACTTATGAATAGAACAAGTTACCCGACCCGGGAATAGAACCCGGGACCTCTCGCGTCAAAGTCGGCCTGCAAAAATTAAAATATATGCAAATTTACAAACCTCAATAGTAGAGCATATATATTTCGGCCTATTATCCTTCAGTTGTATATTATTTGCGCTGTGATGTTTGGCAACATCTATTAAATCTTTACAAGCGTCAATGCCAGTGATGTCAGCACCAAATTTTGCCAATTCCTGAAAGTATTAATTATACGAGTAATTCTTATATATGTCTGTATATATTTATTTCAGGATGCCTGCGTCAACAGACCATATTGGGCGGCAGAGGGCAGAAACTCTGCCGCCCAATGGCCCGCCGAGGCCCCGCCGCCGGCGTCGCGGGATGCCGCCCGGCCGGCGAGCTGGCCCGCGCCGCTGCCGCCGCTCCTAGCGACCGGCGATCAGAAGACGCACTTCTTCCTTACTTTTATATTTTCGGAGTACATTGCTAATTAGAATAAGATGACAAATTTTAGTGTAAGGACATGTACACTAAAGTGATTCAGATCGAGCGAAAACGCATGCTGAGGCACGTTACTCGTTTACCGATGTGTGATCCGTTACTAATAGATATTTTGTGGGTTTAGACGTTAATGCGATAATAAAATAAGCTTCATTATAGTAAGTCCTGATAAAATAAGGTTTTGTTTTTGTATACATTCCGAACAGTCAGTTTAGTCCAGGTTTAATGAGCGAAACCAGTAGTTAAGTGTATTTTTTTGAGTTAAAGGTGATAATAACTTTTATTATTTTTAAGTTTGCATGTTTAATTTTATTATATTTCTTTCTTTCTTAATTACATCTTTTAATTACCCCAACTTTGTAAAATACGTTTACAACACAATTGGCCTACAATGACACCTTAAAAAAATTATCAACTTTTAAAGACAATATTATTGCGTACGTGTGCAATAAATTATCATTTTAATACTATTTTGCCAATGTAACAAACATTGACAAATAATAGTATTGAACAATATAACTAAAAGGTATCATTGTAAGGGCAAAAGAGTGTGAACATCATAGATATGATAAAATATGCGTACCTTATAAATTTATTAGATAACCTTCACGTAGTCTGTAATCAGTTATTTTATCCGAGGTACATACCAGAACTCGACAATGCCTACACTGATGTTATTATGACAGGAATAGATTAGGGGATATATGGTCAATTCATCTCAAGATAAAAAATGTCCATGTACCTCAATAGATCCCTAGAAGCGATTCCTATTTTTAAATTTTGTCATGAACGTAAGCAATGGCTATTTGTTAAGGATAATTATTTTGCATCAAATGACAGGCCAAGTTTATCAAGTGCCTTTTAGCGACAGAGAAAATACGGAACACTAATTTCTTCACTTATACCTACTTACTTTGTTCACGTTTACTGTACAATTTTACACGAAATTGCACCAAAACTTATCTTTTTGCATCTGTATAGGTGCAAGAAATTTAGCAATTATGAAAAAAATGTTCATCTTTTCTCTCAAGCTCGCCAAAACTCCTAGTAGCAGTTTATAGCAGTAGTTACTTGTTACACTTCTTAAATCTACATTGGCGACTGTAACTGGTTGTAAAGAGGTAATATTAAGTGTAAAGTGTAATTGTGTTGTTGAAACCGCTAATATTGTCGCCGAGGGGCTCCTTGGAGCTTTGATCCCGCAATATTGACTACCTCGATATCAACCGAACACACTACTCGATTCTACAACAGAGGATAAAGATCAATTATTTTTTTAAGGTGTGAAGCAGAGATTTATTAAGCATGCAGTCAGCGTTTAGGTATGGGGTTGGACATGAAAGTATGACAAAAGGATGTCAGGTATTAATAAAAATTAGTACCTTAATAATCGATAAAAAAAACTACAGAAGTGATTTCCTTAGGGTTTTCACCAATTGCAATGGAAAGAATGAAAGAATGTTTCCTGAGGAAGGTATAATTAATTATTTGCTTGTGTTATGCAGGTATACAAGTCACGATACTAAAATATGTATACAAAAATAAATTTATTTTAAATCGAGCCTCGTCAACAGGAATGTGGTCAAAGTGGCTTATTATATTAAAATAATAGCATTTTAATATGCGATATACGTATATTATAACGAAAAAAAACTAAAACGTTTGTCTGTCAACTGACAACTGTCAGGACTGGACTTTCGCTGATAAATTAGCTGAACAAGGAGTTAATTGGGCTTGACCATTTAATATTTTTGTATTTTTTTTATTACAAAGACACTTAAATTTTATTTATTTGTTCCAATGTATTGATAGATAATTCGTTGATCAAACCATTGGAAGATCCTGTAGTGTGGACCGCGTCATGCGGAGTAGGTAACTCTTAAACACCCTCGCTGTCCCCGCCAGATATTTAAATGAGGATCATCTGTTACTTTACGCTTTTTGCTAGCGCCATCTTGCGCTACTTTCGGACGGCACGCTCATTTCCATACAACAATAATTATTTGATTTTACAACTAAAAGCTTGGGAAATTATATATTTACAAAATTATACATATAAAATTGTTACGGAAATATATAAGTGCCTTAAAGACTTTATAGAAAAGCCTTTAGGATATATCACACGAATACTCCTGAACTCAAAATATGTATACTTAAAATAAATATCCCTGGGCTAATAACACATATTGATCTAACAAGAACTTTTTTTAATTTTAGTCCATTGTATGGTTCGTGTGCGATCACAGAAAAAGTTCTAAATTAATATGAAACAATAAACGCAACAACCTTCCAAAAACAGCACACGTAACAAATTGGATCAACCCTCCTGAAAACTAGATCACGAAGCACTCCTCCGAAACCATCCAGCTTCTCACAACCTTGAGCAATCCCTTCATTGGTCCACCACAGAATTCACCAACATACTTCATAGTATGTTGGTGAATTTTGAACCGTTTCGTTTTAAACTAACTTTTTCTTTTTATGTGTGCATAAATTTTTTATACGATTTTTCTTATTTATTTATTTAAATGATTTATTGTACAAAAAACAATAAAACTAAGTGTTTACAATAAGAAATAAAGTACAATGGGCGAGCTTCTCCCTAACTTTCCCTAATCCCTAAAGAGATTTCTACCAGCTGACCCGAACAAGGAACACAAAAAACAGTAACGGACTTGGTGTACACAACTTAACTTAATTAAACTAAACTTATAAAACCTATTTTTCGAAAAATAAGCCCTACTTCTAGCATGAAAATTGTATGAAGTCTATACCATAGCATAAAACATTATATATAATAAGACACTAAAGATGGTAATTGTGCATTGCCAACCCGAGGCCGGGGTATCAGGCTTCGTACAAAAGTAAATTTACTAATTAATTTACCCTCCCAACTTAAACATGTCAACGGCAAGCATTGACATTAAGGCGGAAGGAATAAGTAAAGCTTCAAAATTTCTGTTTCTTAAAAACCAGCATTTTTTTTCAGAAATTCATCTGTTTCTTGGTTGCATATCTGTCGTGTCTTTAGGCCACGGTAGTCTTTCATTATCAAGAGAACCGTGTACTTGTTCACTGTGTTATAAGAATGAAAAAAAATGGTTGAAATGTTTACCACACCTAACAAAAAAAAACTTAAAATAGCCAAACTAAAGGTCGATCAGGTAAAAAAGAACAAAAAAGACTTGTACTGCCCAACACTGGTTTTCGAAAGAACTAACTTTCTGCGAACAAAGCTGCAATTTTAACATTACAATTGTACCTTCATTATATTCTATTGATATTCCTTAATTTGTTATTATTAGCTAATATTAAGTAATATTATGCGCGTAATGTAGTTCATTCATTCATACATTGATTCATTATCGCCTCTGTGGTCGAGCATAGTCGGTGTTCGACTTCGTCGCAATCTCGAGAATCGGACACCAAAAACTTGTGTTTTTAGTTTACATGAAAAACATAACGTTATCTGGGTTTGTACTTGCGCCCGGCGCCATATCAGCCGGACTTGCCACCTCTCTCATCATTGGACCTAATATCGTTGGCTATTCGTGGGTAGGTACATAAGCATGTACCTACCTCTGCCCACCGTTTATACGAGCGTGATACAATTAGTTTATTTCTTCATTCATTCACTGCTGAATGTAACCTCTAGCAGTGTATAAGGGGGTTTGCGCTGGGCACGCGTCCTTGTGGTTCTAGGCTATGGATAAATTAGTTCACTAATTATAATATCATAATCAGATAATACAGTATTGTGCGCTGTTTTTTCTAGGAATTATTATGATTAAAGATTTTTAAATGAAAATAATATAAGTATGACTTCAAAAAACAAATACACAAGACTGGCGCGATTAGAATATTTTACATCAAAACAGGATGCGACAGGTACAAATACTTTTACAAAGCCATTACTTGGTTCATAAATTGAAATGAGATAGCGAATTAAAAAATAAATCAAAAGCGGATTTTCCCGACACGTCGTCGGCGCTGAAATTGGAAAAAATTCGCATTCACAACCATCTAGGCGCATTTTCACTTCAAAATACGATACGTTACGATTTTTTATATTTATATTCCTTAAAATGATTAAATGATTTAAATTTTAGTAGATGTTTAAATGGCGATATCTAAATTCAATATCAGATCAGTTTGTACGTCGCTTAAATCAAAGATATTTGTGTTAATGTCGTTTTTTGGGTCAAATTCCAGGTTGGGTACATCGTTCAAAGCACCATGCCCCATACATACTATATGTGCTGGAATTGTTCAGATCTGAAATGTATAATATTATTGTCAGATCTGATAATGGCATCGATTTTACATGTCTGATCTTACATGAAATCTTACATGTCATCGATTAAGAAGTAAAGTTTTTTAGATTCTACCTGTAAATATAAAATGAAAAACCTCACTCATTCTACTTTTAGGTAAAGTAGAGGCATTTGTTTATTTATTATATTTTCCATCGCTGGCGCTTGGTAAGACTTCCACATATCTTCAAATAAAAACACTTGTACTGTTTAACGTACATATCACTTATAATTATTAGTTATTAATTTCTATAGGGCTAGAACTTAGGTTACCTTAACGTAAGTTCTAGCCTTGATGATGTCATATACTAATATAATAACTAATAATTATAAATGATACCTAAAACAGTACAAGTGTTTTCATTTGAAGATAAGAAGGTGTGGCATTATTTTCATTTCATATTTCGTTTGACATAAAAAAATACATTCTAATTATTTTAACACTTAAATTAACTGTTTTACCTGAAATGTTCCAAAACAAGAAATAAACAAAATGTGAAATGTAACAAAGTATTTTAAAACTCTCACAAATATAGGTTATATATCTAGCTGTTTTACTTTTATTCAAAATGTTTTAGAAAATATACAAAATCATCGGTGTTTAGTAAAAAAATTTTTACGGCACCTGTGGGGATTAAACCTACGTCTCCGGCGTTCCGGGCCAACATGCTAGCCACTAAACCAAAGCCTTGTGGGCAGCACCCGTCGAATTTATCGTTCTTAGCATTTTTCGGATTTTCCCCGAAGTGGATATTACGCTTAAACACTGAAAACCGATTATAAATGTTTACTTTAGATCGAAAGACGTTTTTCTGTTCTATTCTAATACATTCAATGAAAAAAATAACATAAAAAATTCGAGGGCAATGGAAACCTACGAACAAGATAATAAGAATGTACCGTACATATTAAACCGTGGTGCGTTACAGTCCTCGTTTAAATAAACATGATCAAATTGAAAGAATACCGCGCCCCGGGCGGGTTTATTGCTTTGACAAAGTAATATAAAATATTAAACTTCCAGGGCATGACATATTTGAATACGTTCACAAACGACGGTACCTGTGTAATGCTTAAAACCTTCTATTCAAGCACATTGTTGATATAATAACATCCAAAAATATAAATATCTGAGTAGGTAGGTAGGTAAATATAGGTGTATATTTTTTTAAAGTGAAGTATGTTTAATAAATACTAGCTATGCCAGCGAACTTCGTCCCGCCAACAACCCGCCAATATTTGAGATAAAAAGGTACCTCTGCTTGCGAGGATAATGGGCGTGACGATATTTATGTTTTACTTTTTATACTAATCCGTAGTCAAACTCAACTATAAAGTTCTTAGAGGGCCTATGTGGTGTAACGGTACGGCTGTCGCCTGTTAAGACCGTTAGCCGCTTAGGTCCCGGGTTCAATTCTGTTCGTTTCAGCTATTCTCAGAAACGTCTGGATTAATTCCGACTGAATTTTCAATGAAATATAGCTAAAGTTACACGTCATAGTTTATTTTATTTTAGGCAAAAAATAGGGACTTTAAAAAAAATCATTAATAGGAAACTCGAATGTATGTATTCAAATTCGTCTTAATCTGCAATTGGCCTGGTTATTATTTTGGGTTGCAGAGGTCGGATGCCAATCGCTGTGTGTAAAACTTGGCGCATTTTTCGAGTCCCGTGATTAGGTAACTGACCCGGATATCATCTGATATAGAAACGGAATAAGGCTAGGACGAAGAAAAGTCTCAATACAATAATCAAGGCAAACTGCTTTACGCTATTACTGCCTATTACGCTATTTTATTAGCATGGCCAAGGTGTCAGCATTTATAACTGCTGAATTATCAATCATTAGTCTACAATAAACTTTCCATGGAGTTTAAACCTTTCCATGCATAGATTTGAGAGATGTGTTAAAACGAAGCCATGTAAAAATATTATAATACCTATCACTGACTACTTAAGTGATAAAAATTCCTGGGAATAATTATTCCTCATGTCAATCTATGATTATATTATTACTACGACTTAGACGAGAGAGGTCCCGGGTAAGATTCCCGGGTCGGGCAACTTCTTCTTAATATGAGTTTTTTCAGTTTTTCAGAAAAATATAACGTTGTCTGGGATTGGATTTGTACCCGATTGGACGTCCGTCTGTTTGTTGGCCTTAAAATATTGTGAAAAAAATGCTTTTGATTAATTAAGATTTTTTTTGAAGGGTTAATATAATTTATTTATCAATTTCATTTATATGTCAATAGTAAAAGTATAATATATGTTCATCTTCTTCATGAATGTCTCTTTAAACAAAATAGAACTGAAATAAACCTATTAACTGATTTTTTTTTGTAAGTGATAGCTAACAAGACCAGTGCTGACCTGATATCAAAAAACGACTATGTTCCATAGACACCATGGATGTAATAGGTCGCCTGTTGCTGTCATGGCCCGGTTCAAATGCCAACTAACTGGAATATATACCAATGCCGTGTGCACTGGTCTATTTTCATCCTAGATAAGATGTTCACACTCTTGTTTTCTTTTTAATCCAAATAGGTATGATTTTCTCACTTTCTTAAAAAAATCTCACATTCTATCAAAAAAATAAATGACTAAAATCGAAGCAATTGCTAACAGTTACCAATCTTCCAATTCATCTTAACGAAAATAGATAATAAATTTCAACCGAAAACTCCTGAAAAAATATTACTTGGAAGTTTCCATCGTTTACTTTAAATTATACAAGGAAAACACAAGTGCCATATTATATATACTTACCGGACCTTAATATACAATCGGAGCTGGAAATAAAAGTAGCACTTGTCATGGCTCCCGCGGCCCGCCCACCAGACCCCGCCCTCCTCACCCCGCCCACCGGAGAACACGCCCACTCATTTTATCGCCAGGCTCTTAACTTGGCACTTTTATTACTCCGCAAAGCTCTTTAGTTAAAGATTTATAAATAAGAGCCTGCGAGAGGTTTATTACCATTTACGATAGAACTATTTTGTAGAAGATATATTTTGGAAGTATCCTATCTTAAGTATTTTATGTTTGAGAATATTTGAGTTTGCAAAACAAAATGATTTACAACTCAGTTGGATTCCGATCCACCTTAAACGTTCCTGGTACCGTAACTGTGCTCACCATGACGTATTCCTATGTGGAGGATGAATTTCTTACCTACCATCGGAAAATCCGTCTAATTGCTTACCTTCCCATGAAAAACCAATATTCTAACATAAATTATAAGGTCATCAACATAAATCATAATCAACGTATTTTTATAGTATAATGGTGCATCGACACCGCAGTTCCTTTTTATCGAGCAACGTTTCTTAATGTTACTGGGCAACATCCGATAACTAAAAGTTATCTGTTGCCATGTGAGAGTTAAATAATGTTACCTACTGTTATCATATTGAGTTCTGCTGCTCCACAATAAGTAGGTAATTTCGGTGTGGATGCACCATAAAAAACTTACAAGCACACTGATCCATCAGGAAAACTCAAACTCAAATGTGAACCAAAAAATTTGCTTTTATAACGCGTTAACAATTTTTAAGCCACCACCGGATCGGAAACGCGACCACGAAAGAATATGCAATATGCTTGTTTATTTCTTATACAACCGTGGCCTAGACACTTTGTAAAACACTGACATTATGGGGGGTGGAAGAGCAAAGACTGGTTTAATATCCTGTTGCAAGCAAGCACTCTTCCACCTATAATGTTGTAGGTGTAACCCATTTAATCTACTACGCTCGACAGGAAGGCAAATACCTTATTCTTCTTAAGGGCCCCGAATTAACATGGGGATCTATTTTAATAATACCCCTGTACTCCACTTATCAACTGAGATAATCATTAATTTTCTATACATAATTATCTATGAAGGTTATGGCTTCAGTTTCGAGGCCTCGCATTTGGTTTTAAAAGTTTTCTGAAAAACCTTACTTCACCCAGAATTGGATCTCGTCATACTACACCAGTAATAACTCCACCTACTATCCTACATGAATATTTGAAATTGTGCTTAAAAAATGAAACCATTTTTCACAGTATATTTTTATCAGTTAACTACCATCCAATAAATACAGCCTTTTAAAGGAAAATCATCGTAATCATCAGCATTATTTCAACTTTCTTGTCTTCATCTGGACTTAGATAGAACAGATGCCTTATTTTCACTAAGTTGATGGGCTATCCTAGTAGGGTTTCCAAAATTAGGAAATATATAAAATTATTTCAAAAACAATATATTTTGTTTTGATAGAATACATCCAAATAAAAAATAATTATTAGATACTTTTCTTCTTAAGTCGCCTAGTTATCTTCGTTTTCATCCTCTTTTTATATATATTTTTAATGTATATTTGTAGCTTTATGTATGTCATAGAATTGCAAACCAGCAAATGGTTGCCCTGATCATAAAACATACAACGGCTGCCAAAGCAATACATTTTTCAAGTTTAAATTGTTTAGCTCAAGTTTAGATAGTATACCTACGTAAAAATCATTAAAAATTAAATAAATATTAATTGAATGAGTCTCATGGACTACTGTGCGTGTCTGCGAAGCATCGATCTCCAAGTAAAACTTAATCAATAGTTATTGAGTTTCGTCTTCTACGACAGCCTCTTGTACTCATCAGGTCAGCTTCTTCGCTGACCTGATGAGTACCGGAAAGTACGAAACGTTGTTCACATGGTGGATTATCTAAACCTACCAACTGCAAGGAACCATTGAAAAAATCCTAATGGGTGGCTTCTCCATGCCGGGTCCAGTGATTCGACTCATGCTGGTGTATACCTGCTTGCTCTTTGTG
>DVZN01001521.1:0-10044 GCA_018237365.1 Caria ino melicerta
TTACCATCAGGAAATCCGTTTGCTTGTCCGCCTTCCAATATTATAAAAAAAAAAACATCAAAGTACATGTTGTACAGACTTGTTTTTTGTTTCCTATTAATTATTCGAATTATTCGCTAATAACCAATGTAATGTAATAATTACATTGGTTATTAGTAAATAATTCTATTTATGAATCTGTTATCTTTACTGTCATTGACACCTCCTCTAAACGCCCGTGGCCTGCTAAAATATGTTACTTCGACGTAAAATAAATATATTACATATTTCTCTAATTTCCAAATCTAGTGAAACCGTGAGAAAAAATTCTTGAACCTATCTTGAGATGTCTGCTTGGTTTTATCTTTGAAGTTTTAGATTTTATCTTTCATATTGAGTGCTTAATCCGAGATTTGGTTATAAATGCTTTATAACATACAATCTGTACCTACTAGATTTATCTTGTAAGTTATTCAGAGCACCCTTTTGGGTAGAGTGGTTATTGATATCAAATACAAAGAAGCCGAGATTCGATTCTTAATATCGAAGTTGATACTTCAATGTGTTTTATCTACTGTCGAAGGCGAAGTGTTTTAATGCAAAGTATTTTTTAATTGCGCTGAAAGTCTGGACTTTTAATGGCACATTAAGATTATAGTTCAGGTTAATGCTTGACAAATTGTTTCGCTCATTGGAACCATTTCTTTTGTATGTTCTATTCAATTATTCATTAACTAGCTGTTAGCCGCGGCTTCGCCCGCGTTGTCAAAAGAAGAATCATAGTCATACCGTCATTGCGTCCATTACGATTATCTATAGTGGTTTTGTTAGTGAAAACTGGTTCTACCTTGGAAATAAAATACTTTTCCGCAAAATGAAGGCTCTCTCCCGTGAACCTACGTCCAGTAGTGCACTTCAATAGACTGATTATGTTATGTTATGCATAGAAATAGTTCGTACCGCGTCAGCCTATTGCGTGTAATTTTGGAACCACCATGACTTCTAAAATGTTATTAAAATGATATACATACAATACAATTTCAATCTACATTAGATGCTCAAAGGGACTAACATATTTTATTAGATAAGGATAATTACTAAACCGAAGAAAATAGATAAACAAATAACCCAAAAATTTTAAATATTATTCAAAACATTAAAATGGTTACAGTGATTTAACCTAAAAAGATAGACGTATGTTGCAGTTTTTTGTAGGTTTATCTGAGCACTACATTTTTGTATTGTATGTATATTGCCTTGGTTGCTCATGGTTTAGCCAGATCGATTAGCCTATGTCCGTTCTCAGGGTCTAAAGTATCTCTATATCAAATTTCATCACAATCAGCCCCTCGGTTTGGCCGTGAAGAGAAGACAGACAGAGTTACTTTCGCATTTATAATATTAGTATGGACTAGCTAATGCCCGCGGCTTCGCACGCATTTTTTTTAACAAACCCTTCTCGACGTTATTTGACTTCACTTCACTCCACTCCACTCCACCCAACCTCACGCAATCCCGCCTTAAATTAAACGGGACAAAAAGCAGTCTACAAATAGAGGAGGGTGGGGACTGGTTGGTAGTGGTGGAGACGACATCCCCACCACCATATCCTCCATCTATAATACCATCCCCACGACCATCAGCACTATCCCCACCATCTCCACCATCTCCACCACTCCCTACCCATCTGCATTCCATAGCACACTAACTACCCCAATTCATGCCTCCCCAGACTGCCCACTCGTACCCACTACGCCCCCCGCCCCATCAACCTCTCCTCACCCCATCTTACAAACAAAAAAATAAATGAAATCGGCCTACACATTACTGAATTATTGCCAATTTTACATTTTGTATTTTTGCCCTCTCCCACGGGAACCCCTCGAGTTAACGAGATAAAAAGTATCCTATAACCTCCCTCGGATTATAAAGTATACACCAGCCTAATTTTGTTACAATCAATCCAGAAGATTCGGCATGAACCGCGGCCGGATTACAGACAGACAGATAAAAATTCTAAAAATCTCAAAATATGTTCTGCTGACCATTTTTAGACGTCTGGGCTGATTTTTTTGGAAATATTTTCAATGTACAGAATTCCCTCTTCTACGCTTTTATTTTATGTATAGATGTATGTATAGATTTTATGTATATATGTATATATTTAATTTAATTATAGCGTTAATAACTATACCACAGAACACTCACACCTACACAGAGAACTATACCAATGTACTCTATGATCATAGCTACATAGTTAATTTATATAAACCACAGATAATATATACAACCTAAAAAAAATTATTGACACTGACATACGAAGCATAAGTTATTAAATTTGTCAACCAAATAGTATTTTTTGAGATTTTTTGCTTAGATCATAGATTTTTTTGTATAAAGTATTGATTTTTGAATAGTTTTAAAATCGTAAATCTTTAAAATGAAGAAAAGGAAATGCATATGCGATACAGAGGCAATATTAAAACAAATTACAGGCAATCCAAAATTATTGCGATGCAAAGATATAAATCAAATAAGACTTAACTTATTCACCGAGAGAAACTCTGATGGAACAGGCTATCTCATTCTTAGAGGCAAGGATATTCATGATAGATATAACAGGCGATTATCTGATATAGACATTAGAGGTATATGTATATATATACGTGAATCTCCTAAAAGAATAACAAGGCTAGATCTGAGTTATAACAATATAACTGATATTGGATTCTTTAAACTATTGAAAAAACTATTAATCAAAGGAAGATCTAGTTTAATAAACCTGAATATTATGAGTAATAATTTAACAGAAATATCTTTGATGAACCTAATGACCTATGCAAAGTTTATTAAGTTAAAATACTTGCGGATAAATGGTAATGATTTTGGAACAAAAGGGGGTGAATATTTTGCAAAATTTCTCATCGATAATCAAAGTCTAGAATATGTAGACATAGGTGAAACTGGACAAACTTTGACAAGCGTCGCTCATATTATAACAGCGTTAAGATCAGAGCATGATGGAAATACAACCTTAAAAGTATTTGATTTTAGTCGCATAATTCCTCTATTTAATAGATATTCGTATGAAACTAAATGGCTTGCTTACCATATTGAATATTTACTTGAAAGAAACTCCACAATAATAGAATTACACTTACAAAAGAATGAATTTATTGGTCATGACATGGAATACTTTGTTAGAGGATTACGAAAAAATAATACATTGTTATATCTTGATCTTGGATATAATAAAATAGGTGATTATGGTGCGGAATTACTTGGGAAATATCTGACTGAAAATCCTCAGTTAATCCTTTTAAATATTGCTGGAAATAATATTAAAGATTCAGGTGCAAGAGCTATCAGTTTTGGTTTGCCTTTTTCAAAAATTCGTGCTTTGGATATATCACATAATAAATTAACAGACGCAGGCTTACTAGATATTTTAAATACACTGAAAAAATCTTACTATTTACGGTTTTTAAATATATGGGGAAATAGAATAAACCATGAGACATGTGAAGTTTTGGAAAGAATGCTTATAAGTGGAGCGCTCTTTCAACATACGATTGATGTGAAATTGTATGAAGTTGATGAAGTTCTACACGCTGCATACTTCCCAAATCCTGCTGACAGGAATAAACATCTCTATTACAACGAATTAGAGCTTGGATTCGCTCAACCAATTTATCATATAACGAGGAATAATGTCCCTGAAAAGAAAATTGTTAAGGTTGATTGTAAACAAAGGCATCGACTTGATAAAACTGATAAAAATCAATTTTAGACAATATAAAAATATTTTAAATCTAAAAATGTCTTCAGAAAGACACAAAAATATCTAAATTAATATACAAGAAAATAAAACAAAATGCGGGCAACTTGTTCTAAGAGTTTTTTTCAGTTTTTCTGAAAAACAGAACGTTGCCTGGGATTAGATTTGTGCCTAATTGGAGACGGGCTTGCCACCCGTTACATAATGGGGCCAAATATCGTCGGCTAATCGTGGCTGCATACTAGTATGTGCCTCTGCCTACCCTATATAATATTTATGCGTGGGACGATGTATATTTTTTATTTTTTTTAACCTTTTAAAGGCCTTAATTTCCAAAAATTCCAATTATCACAAATAAATGAACCAAGTTAATTTTCAACGTTTTAGACTACTAATACAGTTTAGAAAATGGTTAAGTTTTTATCATAGGTCCTAATCCTTTAAAAATAAACACCTCCACCAAACCTCCATCTGATACCTTTAAACGTGTAATTTTTTTTCACTACATAGTATGAAACAAATTCGCTTTCTCTGTCTCCCTATGCCCTACGTATGCTTAGAGCTTTAAAATTATGCAACGGATTTTGGTGCGGTTTTTTTAATAAATAGAGTGATTCAACAGCAAGGTTTATTATTATATATAGATATCGATATAGGCCGATTTAAATATAGGGCGACTACAAAACCGGAGAACCCAGGTTCGAATCTCGAAAGGTTTTTTCTTATTTCCCCGGTCACTCAGGTACTATTAATTAATTATTTACAAACTGATGGCTGTCAAAACTATAAGAAAACCTAAAAATTAGCGTTAAAGTGCCTTTGCTTCAACAAATGCTGATTGTTTTCCTTTTAACAACGCATCATCACACACTGCATTTTATACTATTTTCTTAAGGATCGTTTTTGTTTTTTCAATCATGTGTTTTTGCTAAAAGTTGGTATTTTTTCGGTCACCCAGGTACTTAATACTTTACCAAAGCACTGTATAAATGAGCAGCGTAAGTAAGTAAGAGGAGGCAAACGGGCGTGTGGATCAAATGATGGCAAGTGATCACCGCCGCCCACGAACATCCGCCACACCAGAGGTCTCACAGATGTTGCCGACCTTAGGAATGAGAAAAATATTTTCATAAAAAAAAATTCTACGATAGCTTTATTTTTGTGTTCTGAACACTCTCCTAAAATTTTAACACCTATTTTAGAAGGAATATATGTACGTACGTGTCATACATACACATATACACACATATGTACGTACTTAGTTGTATGTATGACTCGGACGAGTGAGTGATGAATAAGTGTCATAAAACAATATGTTTTATGACACTTATTCATCTACAAGTATAAAAGTTACATATTATAATATTTTATATACATAGTTTTAAAGCTTTATGTTCTCTTATGGTTAATTTAAATTTATTTATGAACATTATGATTTGTTTGTGATAGTATATATTCAATAAATTATGATTTATGTTGTTTTTATTTTAACATGTTATTACGTTTTTTAAACAACCTTATTCCTCGCTTAATTGATATCCTCTACAGGGGTGCTATTTTTAAACATTGAGCGATGATTTCGAAATCACCGATGTGTAAAATGTGTCAATTACGAACACTAAAAACAAATTTGTGAAATTCACATCATGTCTACCTACAACTTAAAAATATGATACGAAGTTCGTATCAGTGTCTGTGATTGACGAGTATTTTATTTATCGGTGATTTCGAAACCATCGCAGAATGTTCAAAAACAGCACCCCAAATACAAAAGATTTGCGGTTTTGTTTATCCAAACGGATGAGGACAGAAACTCCCTGTCAATGATACACCTCGTATCCTGCACAATATCATTTAAGCGTATTTAACAAAACAAGCAAGACAATTGGCTGTTTTTTTTATAATATTGAAAGGCAAACAAGAAGACGGATTTCTTGGTGATAAAAAATTCACGCCGCCTATAGACACCAAAGGCAGTAATGGTGCGTTGTCAAACTGAGGCCTCATTGGGCTTCATAGCGTCATGTAAAGTAAGTTTATACCTTATGCTCTAAACGGGAACACGTCAACGGCAAATAACGATATGGTGGCAGGAATATGTTGTGGTGGTACCAATCCAAGCGATGTTAGTAACAGTAAACATATACTTGACTCATACGACCTACCCGGCAGTTAAGTATTTGATCTATTTTAATAATAAATCCTATCGGCCACCCTTAGGTGACAACGGAGGCTATTTTTAAAAAAAAATCCACAAAGCTATAGATACCTGCCTACAAACTGACATTTAAAAGTGACTAATTTTATTGTCTGATACATATTTATGAATATAGCATAATATTCATAAATATGTATCGTTATTAAAATTTGTGAATTTATAATACTTTAGCATGAAACAAATGTTTTTTACGCTAGTTGTATAATTTTTATAGCCGGAGACAAACGAGCAAGTAGGTCACCTGATGGTAAGTAATCACTACCGCCCACGAACAACTGTAACACCAGGGGCATTTAAATTGCATTGCCGACCTTTCAAAAATCCACCCCTGATGGGGAAGGAAGAGAAATGGGCTTCCAGAATTCTCACAAACCAGACGAAACGTATCACCTAGCTGCTACGTCACGCTGGTCTTATGTGAGAGAGCGCTACGTTCCCCGGGCGTGCCGGCCTATACGGATAGGTACATACAATAATTTGTATTAATCAAATTAATTCAAGCTTTGTAAACAGAGGAAGGCATTTCAATACAAATTGTGAAAATACTTTGTCAGTTAAAACTGGCAAATTACAAACAAATGTTCCTTTTTTTTAGTCAAAATTAAGCGCGTATAACGCATCTATAGCTTTATAACATATCATAGCCAAAAGCAGTACCGTGTTTACATTTATTTCCTGTTATATTTATTTTCAAAACATATTTGCCGCGTAGACTTTTTTTAAAGTTGCTCAACAGAAATCCTGAGAAACCACTATGGTAATCGTAACCAAAAACCCAACAGCATACTAAAGTCATTAATGAAATAATTATTATAGTAAAACCCAACTACTTTTTCACACATATTAGCTAGCTAGCTAGCGAACTAACTGTTGCCCGCGACTTCGTTCGCGTGGATCACTTTCAAAAAACTAGTAGTTTAATTTGGCCTATAGGCACTTGTTTTCAATTCGATGATAGACCAACTAAAACTGGATACTACACAATGTGCCCTTTTTGCAATTTATGATGGGAAATAAGGATTTTTCCGGAATGAAAAGTATCCTAAAAGTTGACCCGAGCTATAAGGTACTTCTATACAACATTTGGTTAAAATCCGTACAGTAGATTTTACGTGAAACGCGTACAGACAAACAGACAACACAATACGTAACAATCATAGTTTAAAAAAATATTACATGTACAGACTCCGCTGAGTTACTGTTTTATTATATGTATATATCATAGCAAAAAATTGTATAATTCAATTTCTTTGCGTTCTAAAAAGGCCCTAAATTCTGGTATGCTCAAGGGCCCTAACATAGTTAAGACGGCCCTGACAACTATGATATATTATAGAAAATCTATAGATACGTTACCCGCATACAAATTGCCATTTAAAAGTGACTAATTTTATTTTTTTGATACATAATAGCTTGAAATAAGTAAAATTTGTAAACGGTGTCCGACTTTGACTCGAGAGGTTTGATTCTCGGGTCGGGCGACTAGTACTGTTCATGATTTTTTTCAGTTTTGTGAAAGAAGTGGTGACACTTGGTACTCGATACTCTCTGCCTACCCTGTACGGGATTTGGCGTGAAGATATGTGTGTGTGGTTGTGTATTCACTGAAAGTGCACAAGTAAGTGTTTTCTTGATGTTGCAAAATCTCTGAGCTTGGGTAAAGTTGCCAGTTGCCACCAATTTACCTACGAGCATGACATGACTTACTATTGGCCAGTCCCAATATCGAATCTTCGATCGACATGTCGAAGCGACCTGAGATAGAAACCAATCTTTCGATTGATCATCCATATAATTGCTATCTAAAATATGATTATTGAAAAAGTTTATATAACAATCGGATCGAAATTTCAATTGAAGATTAGCAAAAATGGATTAAGTCGCTTATTAGGATTTGCCGTATGACGACATATGACTCCATATTCGCATTGAATCTCTGTTTTGACCATCTTGAATTTTCCACTCTTTCCACGAGACCAAACATGCCCTTTCTTATTTTTACACCGACACTTTCTTTCAATCCTACTCTTTCTTTCATCAGGGAAAGGGTTTCTATTGCGCAACTGTCGTCTACTATAAAAAAAAGTTAAACCAGACCTTCCTTCCAGGATCCCACTTTGCAAGGCTCTTGGCGTCAAGGTAACTGCGACGGTGTTCACAGCTGCGGCGTCACAGGCAGTGGCCAAGAAAGCTGGTTTCGAAGACCTATACGAGATTACATATGAGGAGCTGGGGTTTAAGGGGTTTAAATTCCCAGGAGTGGAGAAAGACACTAAGTCATCTAAGCTGATGGCTTTGCGTATTGATTAACACGTTGGCTTTCCACCCTATGATATAATATAATTTATTTATTTGCTTAATTGCAAGAGTACGTATATTTTCTTAGCATATATTACTACAGGTCTCCACTATAGCCTGTGACGTGGATACCGTTATATAAAAAGCTACAGATAAATTACCTGTCTACAAATTGAAATTTATAAGTGACTAATTTATTTTTCTGGCACATATTTACGATTATAGCATGAAAAAAGTAAAATTTGTGAATGTATAATACATTTACATGAAAAGAAATGTATTTTACTGTGGTTGTATAATTATTTCAAGCTTTATAAACACAGGAATGCATTTTTATTACAAATTGTTGAAATATTTTGACAGATGAGACTGGCAAATTACAAGCAATTGCCTTTTTTCTATATTTAACCAAAGACGATCTATATCGTCTTTGATATAACGCATTTAAAGCATCATAACATATATCAATAGTTTTCACCATCCTAAACCTACAGTAATACTTCCATGCCAAATTAACTGATACATACAAATTTACTGATCTCACCTGTGATGCTCAAAGAATTGTTCTATTACTGAGGTGCCATTAGCATTGCCGTTGACACATTAAAATCGATTTAAGTTTTGTAAACTATAAATTATACGCCAGAAATAGCATTCACATTTTGTATCTGTATTTGTAAAAATTCTTTAAAACCCTGAAATAATTAGCTTTTAATCCCACCGATATTGGTACTGGTCACGAGAAGAAAACGACATCCACCAGTGATGCGCATGGCAGCCAACGTGTTAAGACCCAACAGTTGTAAATCCTTAGCCCATGTAAAACTTTTCTTTTTTTATGACTATAAAAACGCCTCTGTACTCGAGTGGTGTCGGTGTCCGACTTTGACGCGAGAGGTCCCGGGTTCGATTCCCAGGTCGGGTAACTTGTCCTATTCATGAGTTTTTTTAGTTTTTCTGAAAAACATAAGGTTGCAATTAGATTTGTGCCCGATTGGCAACGGGCCTTCCACCCGTCACATCACGGGACGAAATACCTTTAATACATCTAATACCTCTGCCTACCTTTCGAGGATATATGGGCGTGACTATATTTATTTATTTATTTATTATTGTATTTAAAATGTGCCAAAATCCAGTGATATTTATTTTAGGGCTAAATAAAAATGTTTAACTCAATAAAAAAGTTACCATATCGCAGTGTCTAACAAATTGTATTTTAAAACCTTCTTTTTCATAATATTGGAAGGCAAACACGTAGACGGATTTCCTAACCGTAAGAAATTCACGCCGCCCATAGACACCAAAGGTGGTAATGATGCGTTGCCAACCAGAGACTGGGATACTATGCCTCGTGTAAAAGTAAATTTACCGACTACCTTTCCCTGCAAACTGGATCACGGCGGGCAGGATTAGGTAAGGCGGTGGTACCAAACCGCAACCAGCCACTGCGAAACTCTACCACCTAATGAGGTCACGATGTTGGTGACGACAGTAATGTTGTTCTGTGTTCGCCTTTACGAACTGCCTAGCAGAAACTAAAAGAAGGAGGTTGCCCTCCTCACTTATCCTGTGGCAGAATGACGCATGAGGATGCTCATCAAACCCTTTTATTTTATATCCATACATCTACGCCTGTGTGTAACGGTTCGGCTGTCGCCTGTTAAGACCGCTAGCCGCTTAGGTTCTGGGTGCAATTCCCATGTCGGGCAACTTTTCTTAAAATGTTTTTCAGATTATTCTGAGTAAGCATGACATTGCCCGGGATTGG
>DVZN01001522.1:0-10041 GCA_018237365.1 Caria ino melicerta
TTGGCTAAACTGTAACAGAAAGATATATTAAAAGTTTTGTGGAAAAGTACAAGTGTGTTTCGGAAAAAAGTGTACATATCGTCACGCCCATGTATCCTCGAAAGCGTAGACAGAGGTACGTACTAGTATTCACCCACGATTAGCCGGCGATATTAGGACCCATGAAGTGATGGGTGGCAAGTCCGCCAATCGGGCACAAATCTAATCCCAGGCAACGTTATGTTTTTCAGAAATTTGAAAAACTCATAGCTAGAACAAGTTACTCGAGCCCAGGACCTCTCGCGTCAAAGCCGAATACTGACACCACTCGACTGCAGAGGCGATTAATCCATAATGCAGTAAATGTAATGTGCTGTGGCAGTTTATTTAATGATGTACGCGTAGTTAGGACATGTATCTGTACTCGTCCGTGAGAGATAAGCTATACGTGCATACCAAATGTACGGTATGAAGAGTAGCGCCGGCGCCTAACCTACTTGGAGCGCCGCCAATCCCGCGTGTTTGTTTATTACATTAATTCGAATAAGATTGCCGGATCATTCGTTCAGTTCCTTTTTTATACCTTCACGCGTATTAGATGCTCTTGAAAATGCGAGATAAATGGCGTAACAAAACATTCGATTGTTATTATTGCTATAAGCGTTTTGTACAGATTGGTCGATTACTGTTTTATTGCCTTCTAGTTGGTGTCCGTAGCTTCGCCTGCGTTTGCAAAAAACACATTAGCTTTTATCGAGTTGATCCGGGATCCTGTGCAGAATAGACCATCTACCTTCCTGCCAGGCAACTTGTAAAATGCGAGCATAGGCTTACTTTCACTAACTCCGTGATATCTTACTAGGTGGTAGAGCTTCGGAGCGGCTCGCCCGAGTAGAATAGTACCACCACCTTACTTATCCTGCCGCTATAAGGTAAATGCTTGTCGTTGACCTGTTCCGGTTTGGAGGGTGAGTTAAACTTACTTGTGGACGAGGCCTAACATCCCGATCTCAGGTTGGCAACGCACCATTACTACCTTTGGCTTTATGGGCGGCGTGAATTTCTTACCATCAGGAAATCCTGCTTTTTATTCAAGGCCTTATGGTGGATGTTTTTCTAGACTAGTTGGCAATTAAGTAAATATCGCCTCCGTGGCCGAGTGGTGTCGATGTCCGACTTTGACGCACGAGGTTCCGTGTTCGGTTTCCGAGTTCAGCATCTTGGTGTATGAGTTTTTACAGTTTATCTGAAAAACATAACGTTGCCTGGGCTTGGATTTGTGCCTGATTGGCGACGGATTTGCGACCAGTTCCACCATGGGACCCAATATCGTCGCCTAATCGTGGATGTATACCTACTAGTATATACTCCTGCCTACCCTTTCGTGGATATAAGAGCGTGACGATATTTTTAGTTAAATCTCGAAGTGGCTCCTTTCCTTGTGTGGCTTGTCTGAGTGACCTGTAGTTGGTGGGCTGGAGCGCAGATGATAGGGACCAGAAGATGAAAATCGGAGATTGGGTCTTATGGTACATTCTGGGAAGTCTAGCAGTGGATATGCCTTTAAGCACAGTCGTCAATATTATAGTTTTGTTTAATTTATTAAATGTTCCAAATCTTATTATATAAAACGCAAAGGTGGATTGACTTGACTGATCTATCAACGCACAGCCCAAATAACTGGACCGATCGAACTGCAATTTTGCATGCAGATAGCCACTATGATGTCGGCATCCGCTAGGAAAGGATTTTGATAGATTCTACCCCTAAAGGGATAAATTAGGGAATTAAAGTTGGTATGACCTTCGTAAATTTTCGACCAATCGAACTGAAATTTAAGATTGGAGCCACTATGATTAAGGCGTCTACTTAAATATATGTAACATGCATTATATATTTATCGCGTTACCATGCGGGCAAAGCCATGGGTTGAAAACTAGTATAGATTAAGAATTTAATATTATTAAAGCACAAAAGACACGTCAAACTCAAAATAATTGACGTTTATATCTTTAAAAAAGCATCTGTTTTTGATGAACTGAATAGTTTCGCATTCAGGTTGAAGACACTTGAAATCGTGCCAGCTTATTTTAAGTGTCGACGTCTGTTCGAGATTTGTGTCTTGAGCTTTGCAGTTTAATACGTTTAATTCGTTTGGCAAGTATGGTATTCTATGGATTGTAAAGTCATTTTGTGTCTTAATATATTTTTAATACTCCCGAATTCCTTAATTAATAATACCTTCACGCCTATTATCCCCGAAGAGGTGTGCTAGTATCTCCGCGGCTCGTAAGTTCAGTAGATATACTAGATCACCCACGATTAGCCAAGGTACTAGGGCCATGATGTGATAGGTGGCAAGCCTATCGCCACTTCGGGTACATTTCAATCTCGGGCAATGTCACGCTTACTCGGAATTATCTGAAAAACATTTTAAGAAAAGTTGCCCGTCCTGGAAATTGAACCCGGGACCTAAGCGGCAAGCGGTCTTAACAGGCGACAGCCGTACCGCTACACCACATAGGCGATAAATAATTATCAATTATTAAATATCGGGTCTAAACGCGTTGTCCAATTTACTTTCATATACTCGTATACGATGTTTCAACTTCGTTGAGGCGTCAAGTAATTTTATGACTTGTATGGAAATAATACTATATTTACCGGCTATTTAACCGGAACACGTCAAGCACTGACATTATGGCGGCAGGAAAGGGTAAAGCGGTGGTAACATTATACCCGGGCGAGCCGCTGTGAAGCTCTACTAGTAAGAGATCTCGGTGCTAGTGAAAATAAGCCTATGCTCGCCTTTTACGAGCTGCATAGCAGGAAGGCAGATGGTCTATTGTGCAAAAGAGCCCGGACCAATAGACCCACTGCCTTCTAGCCTGGTAGCTCGTAAGAAGCAAGCATAGACTTACTGTTCGTAACATGTAAGTAGGTGGTAATTTATCGCAGCGGCTCGAATGAATTGTTACCCCGGCTTCACCTGCCATAACGCCATAATGACAATGCTTGAAAAGAAAGAGCTATAAATATAGTTATATGTATACCTTGTTGTATCGAACTAAGGGCGTGTGCTTAAAACGAAGGTGTAGCGACGATGTAGCTGGTCATATTTTAAAGCCTAAATAAGCCTAAAGTATTAATATCGTCATGCCCATATACATCGAAGGGCTAGGCAGAAGTACATACCTACTAATATGCACCCGCGGTTAGCCAAAAATATTTGGTCCCATGAAGTGACGGGTGGCAAGTCCGTCGCACATCCGGCACAAATATAATACCAGGCAACGTTATCTTTTACAGAAAAACGGAAAAAACTCATATTATTATTTTGTAATGTAAAAAATGTAATGCCGACTAAATCGCCTTTTAAAATAGTTTAATAATACATACCTTTAACATACTAATAGTAATGTTTAGATAAAATTTAATTATACGCAAAGGCGGCCTTATCATCAAATAGCGATCGCTTTCAGGCCACCTTTTTGCTATAAGACAACTGGTATCATGATACAATGGCGCTGTCTCGATAAAATTATAATGTAATCATACGGCCAATCCCAATATCGAATCTACGATCGACAGCTCACGGCGTTCTCAGATAAAACCATTTATTCGATTGACCATCCATGTAATTGCAATCTAAACACTGAATATTGAAACAGTTTATATAACATTCGGATCGAAATTTCAATCAAAAATCGGCAAAAATCCATTGAGATCACTTGTTGGGATCCGCCGTTAGTGAATCCAAGGGCAATTGCTAGTCACTACATAGTATAAAACAAAGTTGCCTTTTCTGTCTGTCCCTATGTCCCTATGTATGCTTAGATCTTTAAAACTACGCAACGGATTTTGATGCGGTTTTAAGGTTTATATGTATAATACATGCAATTAATAATAGAAAAAACAGGTAATTTTTGAGATTTCTAATGTGATGTCTGTGAGAGACATTCTGTAGTATTATTACTACTATCAGTTTTGCACCCGTGCAAAGCCGGGGCGGGTCGCTAGTATATCATTATTTGTAATTTCGTTACCCGGTTATACAGTTTGGGAAGTATCTACCGCGAAACTTGAGCGTTGTGTTGAATGTCACACCGCCACGCTAACTTCGTGGAATATTTAACGAGACGCATTGCTCGCGGCCTATGATTTAAGAACATTCAACTAATTGACGTTTTATTCGTAAAGTTATCTTGAAGATTAAAGGGGATATATTTTAGGAAAAAATATACGAATAATTCGAATTTTAATAATTCAAACATTTGATGGTAAGTGATCGCTTCGCCCACGGGCCACTACAATATTAGGGGTCTTACGTTGTCGACCTTATCAGAATGATTAAGCTCTTCTAGAAGGTCTCATGATGTTTTGGAAATACTGAGAATTGATTCCATAAAGGTGTAGTACGATGTAAGAAATGTCTACGGAATTGTCAAATGCATTAATACTGTAAAAACCGGTCACGTGCTTCCGTCAAAATTTTATGAAACCACCTTGGAAGTGATCCTTTTTACCAATAAAGACGGTTATATATTATTATGTCTTTGATAGACCATTAGGTTAACATATATAAAAATACATACATATTCTACGAACATGAAACCCTCTCCTTTTTTATGTCGATTAAAAATTTACATTCAAATTCGACGTATTATTTTTTTCACAGTAAACAGGTCGAGATTTGACCACCATTTCACCCGATGTTAAGTTACCTGCCTACCTAGATACAGCCTGCCTTAAAGTTGGCTAGATTATATTGTTCCTGGAATATACTCCCGTAACAACATAATCTAATTGTTAATCCCGGAATTTGATAAGTATAAGAAGAGATTAGCCGTGATGTGTTTGCAGAGTAGAATGCACCACCCCATGTCTGCCAATGGGTATTAAGGTGGGCAGCAGCACCTCCCCGAAATAACATAGTTCGTAGAAAACACTGTATGACTATGAATAGAACTATGCCCAGCGTGGCAACTCCCATAGTCTAGAGTCTATGTTTTTATGGCAAATAACTAATAGTGTAATAACCCTGAACTTTCCTGATGGAGATAGGGTATAAGATGATGGTAATGGTGGATGGTAGGGCAAGGACGGTAAGGTGAAGGTAGTATACACTCTAGTTTTCAATACTTCCAAGTTATACTGTTCGGGAAATATGGATCTAAGTAGAGAATTCCAATACTTTGCAGTAACGAATCATTAACGATTTAGCAAGTTCCTTTGTTCGTTTGCGTGGGATATCAACCGTGGGTAAGAATGTAAAAAAGTCAAAAATATATTATAGTAGTGTAGCGTTTTATATAATATTATTTTGCTAAGCTGACTGTATGTGAAATTAAAATATAATTTGTTGAATAATAGTTTAATTGGATTTACTATTAGTTCACAGTTCACACTGCACAAAGCGGTACAAAAAGAAATAATATGCTAAGTAGTGTTGCCAGGTTCGGCTAACTCCATTCCTAAATTTTATATAATTTAAGTCTATGGTTGTTGCAAAGGAGTATTTTTATTTTAATATTAAACATAGAGAAAAGCCGAGAATGTCAAAGATTTGTAACTACATTGTACCGTGTGAATCCGGGGCGGGTGGCTAGTTTGAAATAAGTGAAATGAATAGTTTATTTTGATTTCACTTTAGCACGTGCGCTCTCTCCGCATGGTTGCATCGATGTGCATGGATGGATGTAATGTTTTATTAACGCGGTTGTTTTTGCTGTGCGTTCCGTTAAGTCCCATGTGTTTTATATTATTCTTTTTGTGTACCAGAAGTATTATTTTTCATAATATTGGAAAGCAAACTAGCAGACTAATGGGATGGCCGAGATATGAGGTCTGGTGCAAAAGTACACCCGCTACTTTACCTTTCAGATAGGACCATGTCACTGACAAGTACTGACTATATGACGGTAGGCATAAGTAAGTTGGTGGTACCAAACCGGGCTACTGCGAAGCTCTACCACCTAGTTAAAGGTGTTAGTGACAGTAAGCCTATGCTCGCCTTTTACGAGCAGCCCGGCTGAAAGGCAGATGGTCTATTCTGCAAAGGAGCCCGTACCAACACCCTACCCCGTATTGGTCCAGTATTGTAAATTCCAATATGTATGAAAACAGATTCGTATGTTTAGCTACGACAAATTCAAACTAATTTAAGTATCTAGTCTGAAAAAAAAATATTTTTTTTTTTTTTATGAAAACAGATTCGTAGGTTTAGCTACGACAAATTCAAACTAATTTAATTATCTAGTCTGAACCATATAATCAATGCTTATTATGACGCTAACATTTTAAAAAGCTACCACCGGTTTGAAAACAAGGCTTGTATTTTTACACTATATTTATTGTAAATAATTTAATGTCATAATATAAAAATAACTGACAGATAAAACTATGTAGTAATGCGATCGACGCACAAGCGCAATTGCTTGTGCATCGTTCACACTACTAACGTCGACGAATGTATCTAAATTTCATTTGTAGGCCCTTGGCCGTTATCTTAAAAGTATTGTGATATTTTAATTTGATGTAGAGTTGCCTTTTACGTTAAAAACAGCGAATATTATACACAATGTATTTAAATAATAAGCTAAGTAGACGAGGTCTCGGATAAAGTGTACAAATAGTATAAAAAGTGTAACTAGTAGGCTTATAAATAAATAATGAAACAAATAAATAACCTTGTTTGTACACTTTGTATACATATACACATGCATATAATTAGCTGAATAGGTAACTAACATTAAAAACCTAATAAAAACTAAATCAATATATTTAACATTTGTATCGGTGTGTGGCAAGTCCATTAATCTAAATATTCTGTTAAAATTCTATATACAAACTTGTCCATAATAGATTTAATATCTTATTAAATAGATCGTTCGAAACGCAATAAATATAAAAGTTTCATTGGAACGCTATAAAAGCTTACCGTCAATGGCTTCCTCATAGCCGGCGTTATGATAATGAGCGAAAGTAGGTTATAGTTTGTTCCCAATATCGCCGTAATGACGTCGTTCGCCGGCCCGCCGGTGACTCCCGCCGGATATAAACTTTGATATAGGTTAAACAAGACAATCCATTTGTAATAACAAATCTAATATAAGGTCCTCTCCCGACGTCAAATGGAACTTTGCTCATTTGAATTTTCCAATATACAAAGCATAACGCAATAATACAGTTGTATTATTGCGTTGTTTTGTTTTTGGAGTGTTTTCGGGGAGAGAAGGTAAATTGGTATTGGTATTAATAAAATTTACACTGTTCATCGTTGGCACTTGGTGGAACTTTATTGTTAATATTTTAATATAACTATAGTTATTGAATATTGAATAAATTTATGTGGAATAATAGTACAAGAGTTTAAAATAAAACATTATATTTTTAATATTACTGAGTGGTAGAGTTTGGTCACGGCTTTCTCGGATTGGTACCACTCCATTCCTGTTGCCATAAGTCAGTGCTTTTGCCCAAAGCACGCTCGAAACTCGATATTCAGCTTTCCTTTTCCAAACTTACTTTTACACGAGGCCTAACATACCGGCCTCAAGTTGGCGACGCACCATTACCACCTTTGTTGTTTATAAGCGGCGCGGATTTCTTACAATCAGGAAAATCCGTCTACTTGTTTGCCTTCCAATATTGCAGTGGAAAATTATTGGCTGATGATACTTTCTAGTTACCTATTTTCATCATCATCATGAAAATAGGTAACTACAAAGTTTTCTTAACGTTAATGTGTTTCGTAAAATAATCATATTAATTAAAAATTCGGATATTCGAAAGTGGTTCGGTTTTTGGAAGGTGAACGGCGGTTATGTCAATACATTTACACAATGCGATGTATATATCAATTATAGAATGAATGAATAAAATATTGAAATAAAACCTTAATGGAAAAATGCCAACGATAAAGTGTTAAATTCGTAGTTTCATAAAATCTATTGTCCAATATGAAGGCTCTTAAAGATAATAGCCGACATCTGGTAACTGTTAACTTTTCTTCCATTCATGTCGCCTCAAGCAAAGTGATAAAATCTGACAAAATATCCCCATTTTCCTCTTTAATACATCTGCTAGGAAGTCTTAAGGCTTTAAGACTTTCAACACACCGCTGTTGCTAAGCAGAAGAGATACGAACCACCATATCTTAACTGCCAAACTTTAAAACTTTTTTTATTCATCCGTCTTTGAAAATCAATTATTAATATGGATTGTTTTTATTTTAATATTTACGATACTATAATTTATAACTTTCTAAGTCATATTAATTTATATTTTATACATATTTCTAAAAGTTTATTACTTATATTTATCACTATAATCACATACACTTTATCACTATACCGAAAACAAATTTCAATGCTGACTAGTTGACAATTAGCTTGATTTTTTTAAATCTAAACATACAACTAAATTAAAATATTTTAAAGGATTAAATATTTACAAAATACGAGTTTGTTTTCACCTGCACTTCTCACTGGCTAGGCTTGGACACGGTAGCAGTTTACGGTATAACTGAAGGAAAAGCCTCGCCTAGTTACACGATCGCAGAACTAGCAAAACACAAGCTTTTTCTTCAGTCACAATAAATTTCCCTAAAGTGACGTCTGATTCAATAAAATAGTTTACGGTATAGGTGAAATCTAATCAATCCTAAATCGATTTTTAAACAAATATTTTTGATAAAAAACTAACTGATTTGACGTTTGTCATTTATGACAGTGGCCACAGTGGCCCTGAAGATGCTTTGATAATTAATGAAATATTGTGAATGTGTACAAGTGACATATTAAACATGACAATACAGTTTCACCAAGTGCCGACGATGGAAAGTGTAGAACATATCAGATTTGATTTATGTTATTTTAATAAATTTTTTACAGACCAGAATTTGATAGAATATTTTGATACTATTATGTACTTTGTAAGATATATATTTTGGTAAATAAACATGTTTCATTTCATTCATTAATCAGCTTTTTGCAGTCTTCTGCTGAACATAAGCCTTCTCCAGTGTATGGCGGGGTTTTTCCCCATAGTCATCACACTCGGCAGGCGGATTGGTTTATTTGTTATGAACTTTTTGTCTCGAAGGCGGTGCTGCCCAGCTACCAAACGGGCAGATAAGCATTTATTACTCGAAACAAAGTAGAATTTAATTTTATCGCATTGATTCGTAATTGTAGTAGTGTAGCTGAGGCTTAAAGTAGGTAGAGGGGCCTCGAGGCGGTCGTCAGCTGTTCGCTCGCTTCGCCCAACGATCCCTGCACATTTATGAAAAAACTTTTGTCTACATCCTTGGTATTGTCTAGTTCACTGTCGAATTTATTCTGCTTTTTAACTTTGTCTTACTATTCTCTAGAATCCTTGGAGACCCTTTTACATATGAATTGCTTTGTAATACTGTAGAAAACATTTATGTTTGTACGGAAATGTTAGCCAGGGGTCATAACTCGTTATTGTCTTTATGAAAATAGATTCTTATGAAAAAATACCTAGTTTATTTTCGCTTACCACATTTTCAACCTAATGCTACTTATGTGGAAATAAAATATAAATCAGCCCTTAATATGACTTGTTATGGAATAATATCAACACATTTTTTTATCGTAACGACCGGGAAAAGTTTTCGTTGAATCGACATTTTTGATATTAATACACTTGCACTGTTTCACTATTTTTTTAAATTTATACACACTAGCCAACCGATTTCGCTTTTTACAGCATCTTCAGGGCTACACTATTTTTCGAATTAATTTTACAATCTATAAACTAAGGTTACCTATTTATGGTCGGTACTTGTGAAAAACTATCTACTAATCTATTGTAACAAACTGGACGGTAACTCTCGTCAGAGCTGATGGGTTTGTTAGATTGATAACACTTTTCGTCTCTATACATTTATTGGTAGTTTGTACATCCTCCCATAGGCTATATACTTATTACTTATATCACATATTACCACATTATATACACATTAATAATTATAGCTACAGAGTACAAGTTGCACTAAGGTCTGAAGCCTATCGCTGCTCGCTTATGAATGTCGAA
>DVZN01001523.1:0-10038 GCA_018237365.1 Caria ino melicerta
GGGTAAGTGGGGCGTGGTGGGGACGAGTGGGGTAGGGCGGGGAGGGTTGCACTGGGGTGTTGTGAAACAAAAAGTTGGTGTGATGTGAAATGGAGATGGGTGGGGACTGGTAGAGAGTGGTGGGGATTTGTGGGGGTTCAGGGGAAGGTTGGTGCCAGACCTCTAATAATAATGGTAATTAAGGGGGTTTCTGTGGGATAGGGGATTGGTGGGGTCGTTGGAGAGTGGAGGACAGGGGCGGGTAGGATAAGGTTGCATGAAGTTGGGAGGGGTTGCATGGGGTGGAGTGGAGTCGAGTGAAATTGAGCCAAATGGAGTCAAGAAGAGTTTGTTGATAACCAAAACACGTGTAAAGCGGGCGACAGCTAGTTTAAAATGTAATTGCTCCACTCCCTACATTGCTTTTTATTTGCCTCTTTATCAAAAGAAACATTTTCTAGTTTTCACTAAAATTAACTAACTATAAGATTGCTACAATTTACACTATTTATCATTGGTACTTGCTAAAACTTCTGGTAGGACACTGGAATAATCTATAACCACAAATAAAATTGGAGTGTCTGCTTGTAATATAAAAATGACCGTTTTTACTAAATGTATATCATGTATTTAGATATACCAAAATAACATTTTTTAAGATTTTTGTCTGTCTGTCTGGTTGTTCTGGATAATCACTGGTACAGCTGGATTGATTTTGACGGGACTTTTAATGGCAGATAACAGATATAATTGCAAGTAAGTTAGGCTATTTTTATTTTCAAATAAGAATGAGAGTTCCATGCAAAAAATGCATTAAATGCTGTTTTAGCTAGCTAGTTATGAAATACAAATATTTGATCTAAGGAAACTAACTATGATCCTTTATATCTGCTCTTAGCACAAGCTTCACTCTTAAATCATATATATATATATAGATAACTATCAAATCCTAAATAAGATTAGGATTTTCTAGTTGATTGCACACAATATAAGGCGCCTAAATTCCTGCTATTTTACCATCCTCTGGACATTACCCCCTACATAACTAGTATCAACAACATGCACAAGTAATTCTAATTCTTATTTATGGTGTGTCAAGTTTGTTTGCAATAGAATGTATGGTTACCTTACCAACACAACAGAGACTAGGTACAACTTAATTAATTAATATAAGTTTAAGAATACTGCCCTGTTAAAAATACGGGATGTGAAGGTTATTATTTCAGCAGGATCACTTCAAATAATATAACTGGTTAGCTGATTTGGCAAACATTGTTTTGCCATATAAATTGTTTCTATCACTATTCTAAATGGGGGTTTGTGGTTAAAGGGTGAAAATTATTCATTGTATGAATTTTTTAATATTACATTGTAAAAATGTAAAACTTAAAAAAATGCCCAAAAAGGAAATATTTGGGGGTAGACCACTCTTAACACTTAGGGGTTTGAAAAATAGATTACAACCTTTTCTCAGGTATTTTGAATATACATATACCTACTTAGTTATATACAATATTATCCGAGGGTGGGGTGAAGAGTCTCCGAAAACCGAAACCACATTCATTACTCTTTAATGAAGAGAGTAATGAATGTGGAGGAAGCTAGGCAAGTATGTAGGAGTCGTGACCCTTGGCACTCGATACTCCCTGCCTACCCCTTAAGGGACTTGGCGTGAAGATATGTTGTTTTCTAAATTTATATCAAGCGATGTTTAAACTTAGACAAGCATTGGTCATTTCTTACTATTAGAGAAGCTGTATGCACATTGGTTATTGAATGTTGCAAAAATAGAACTGAAACAGACTGGCTATTTTACAATTGAAACAAATATATTGATTATTAATGGATTTTTAAGGAAAAATGTAAATGTTGACAAATTAGCAAGCAGATAGGAGACTGTAGAAAATAAATTTCAAGAACTTACAAACACTTAACTACTAGTTATTAAAAAAGTAGGTATTCATTATGCAGCTCATATAAACTGAGAAAAAGCTTGATATATGTCATTAAGGTCCGTGTGAATAGGCTGTTTCTAGGCAGACATGATCCATCTTCGGCCGCATAGTCGCTTAATATCAGGTGAGATGGCGGTCAAATGTTTGCCTATTAATAAATATAAAAAAATAATAATAATACAGTGAATTATAATCAGGTGCTAGGTTATTGTAACAATTTCTTATACTCATATCTATAATCACTATAAAGTATAAAATAAAGCCACTTGGTGTTTGTCTGTCTCTATGTATGCTTAGATATTTAAAACTACACAATGGATTTTAGTGCTTTTTTTTAATAGTTTTTAAAGAGAAAAGTTTATATGTACCTATATCACATGCGTAATACAATAGGAAACATGGATAATTTTAGAATTAATTCTAATATGATTTCTTTAAGAGACATTCGGTAATATATTTACTTAGTCTCATTTTTGCAAACGTGCGAAGCAGGAGAGTGTTGCTAGTCTTAGATATTTCTGGACTCATAATATCATTAGCATGTTTTAGATTGGATAATATAGCTGGTAAACCTATATATCTTAGACCCTAGATAGCAAAGCACTTCTAAAAATGACAAGTTTCCTTTTACTGCAGGAGGAGTAATATGACAGATTATTATTTTATGAAATAAAAAAATACAGAGAATAACTACAACAAATCCTTCAATCCTAGAACAATTCTTTTCATTAACACCAATATATTCCTCATGTTTCCAGGGTCCAACAATTATGTTACTAGAATTTATACTTTCCATTGTCGGCACTTGGTGGAATTCCATTTTATATTCACTTTTTTTAACAAACTGCACTTCTACTTCTTCACAATATTCTTTATTACACATTAGGCAACCGGTTTCACTTTTTACTGCAACATCAGGATTTTACAACTACCATATATTGAAAGATAGAATTAAACAAATTTATTTGTCTTTAGTTGTAAAGCTCTGATGATGCTGCTACTGTGGCCAACCAACCGTGGCTGTGTAATAAAGAATATTGTGCAAAAATACAAGTGAAGTTTGTTAAAAAAGTGCATAACTACGTTACTATTATTATTGTATATGTGAAGAGTCCTGCTTAAATATACCCAAGAATCACTGAGACTTGTATAGATCTAATGGAATAACATTCTTATATGTGTTCCGCAAGGCTTAGAGCCTCTAAGAAATCAATAATGTACTTGGTATTTATTAGCTTGAGATTTTGGGGATCCACTATGTGTTCTCTGCGATACTTATGCGATATTTCTTGCTAGAGTAAGCACAAGACAATCACAGAGTGTATGCTGTGCTGTTTTTCTGCCTCAAGATAAGATCTGCAGTCAGGTTTTTCTTCTAGGCTTTCTTTTTATAATATTGGAAGGCAAACAAGCAGATAAATTGTCCTAACCGTCCTGATATCTTTCCGATGCATTCTAGTTGCATTTGATGTAAATTTTACATAAAAACTTGCTACAATAGTTTTTGAATGCTTGTGGGCTACAGTATTAAACCAGTTTGATAAACTGCTCTGCCTGGTCTTTGAGTATGGTTCTAGAAGTGCTCTTTGTAACTCCACATATCGGTTTTTGTTCTATGGGAAGCCCTCTGAATCCCTTCTAACCAGCTCATCTACAGCCTCATTTTCTTCCACTCGTGTTTCTGGGAACCCATTCAAGCGTTAAATTGTTGTTTTCACCCAGTTTGTTTCAGATTTGGGCACATTCAAATGTAAGCTTCGAATGTTACACTGTCGATTACAGTGGGCTTGGGTATATACAAGTGGTTTAGGTTTTCCTGTGCACATATCATTATTTCAATGTTACAATGCTATGTTACATTATTTGGTAATAAGAAATGCAAAATAAAACACAATCTACCAAAGATATAGTCTTCGCTAAATTGTGTTTTACAGCCGAAGAACAATTTTATTTACTGTTGGCTGTTTTATGGCCAATTTCAGTACTCAATCTATCCTTGATTTTGCCTACTGTTAATAGTGCTATCACCACTTTTTGATATGGTGGTATGGGAAGTACTATATCAATTTCAATTCAATTCTTGTTTTTTGACTCCACGGAGATTACGGAAACCAGGTGATAAAATACCTACAATACTAAAGAGCTGGTATCCTTGTAATTACAACTCATATGCAAGTTATAGTGACCTAAGCCACTAATAACTATTAACTATATTGATAAGATGTACATCATTCAAATATTTGTTATGCACATTACAGCTCTAATCATATGTAATAGCATGATCTGCACTGTGCAAAGGAGAGATGGCATATTCGGCAGTTCATGATGGCAAAGTCAGAAAAACTTGAAACATTAGTATTGTACATGCAACCTTATGTTGTAAATGTCCATAGGTAGAGATTTTTTTTTCAATAGAAAGATTACTCACGAAAGTGGTTAAAAATGCCTATCTTTACTGTAAAAAAAACAAGATATTATCATAACAATAAGTAAAGCATTGAATGAATATTGTTAAGAGTGATACATAAATCCCAAATGTGTTCTTCCCTGGAAATATGAAACAGACTTCCTTGTTTCAAATTTTGTATTAGCACCAAGTTCTAGTTTATATATCAAACACATAATTGGTTATCGTTAGGAATTTGGCCTTATTGACTAAAAAAAATACTAAATTAAAAGGATTCAGCTGAACCAAAAATTTTAAAACCAAAAACCTTATTAAAATCTCGATTTTTGGAGTATGAATTAAGATTATAATTATTATTACTGTTTATTGATTGTGTTTACAAGAGAAATAATTAAATACTGCTGTAAGCTGTTCATTGTTTAATATCCCACTAAAATGCCATAAAAGTATAAAATATAAAATAAAACTTTTGAAATAAGAATAAAATATGTCTAAACTATGAGAATCAATATTGAATAATGTTACAAGAAACTATAAAAGTTTATACATGAGGAAATACTTGTTATTACTATTTAGATAATGATAAATGTAAATGTGTTCAATGTTTGTGTTTTATAATTGTATTCTGAATGATAAAATTTGTTTATAAATAAAAAGATTGAACATCACCTGAACATAGGAGTCAAGTTTCTTTACATGGGCTTCAAGAATCACTTTCAAATACACTGCACTGAATATTGTTTATCTCACTAAAACACTTATTAGATATTTATTCTTCAAAAACTTGAAAATGCTTATTTTAATGGCTGCTACAAGAGTTTGCACAAACTATGTCCTTTTTGTCAGCCATGTAATGTTTATCACAAACCACATTTTACTACAAAAATACAACAAAAACCATTAAATACGGGTGCTAAATCTTCTACAGACTCATTTTTTTACATACACTGCATTCCCAAATCACACTTATGGTAGAAATCACGACCTAACCTCAAACTGCACACATTAATAAAACAAATGACAAGTACAGATGTTTCCAAACTCATTAATTATAAAGTTCAACAAACACGGCACGAGGGTCGCGTGATTTTCACAAAGAATTATAAAATTGAAGGTTTCGATGTTGCAGTATGGATTTGTGGACAAAATGCTTTGTTTGAGTGGATACGTATGTTACAGCCTTCGCTCTATAGATAGGCGCGTACGTTATGTATGTTATGTGTAGTGCACGACGTATATGCACCTAGCCATAATTCACTCGGTCGTCTGTCGAGCGCCAGGCGAGTCCCGAGACTGAGCCGAACCTCTCGGGCTCCCCTGCCGTCCGGACACAAAGGGGCGCGACAGGTTCGGTGCAACCCGCAAAAACAGTAGGTAAACACGAATTAATGTAGGAGCCCGGGGTCGAGTCCCGGCCTCGTCGATAGTGAGCGGGTGGCGGTCGGCGGTGCGGTCTGCGGTCACGCTCGGGCGCCGCGCGAGATCGCTATCGGCGCCCTGCCGCCCTGTCCTCGCCTCGCCTCGCTCTCGCGGACGATCCGCCGCTCCGAAATGGCGCAACGCCGAGGCCGTGACGCCACACGAGAGAATGTCGACTCCGCGTTCTACCGATTTCGCAATCCGGGATAGGTTCACGAGGACCGAAATAATACATCGTTTTTAGAAGTAGGTGGGAAGGGAGCAGGGTTGTCTGTTAGGAGGTTGAGTCGGGACGCGATACTCACGGCCTGACCGCTCGCAGAGGGTCGGCGGCGGCGTCCATGGCCGCCCAGGCCCTGGCCGCGGCCGGGCCGTCGGCCGAGCGACGCGACACACTCCAATCTCACTCGGAACACACCGCGGAACACTGGCACACCATCTCGACGACACTACACATCGACCGATACGCTCTCAGACGCGTATAAACACTCCGCGAACGGTGTTTTGTTACATCGGTTGACTTTTCTTTGAAAAATCAATATACATTTTCCCAGTTAGATACGGACGAGTCGATGTCCAGCGCAGGTTATGTGCGTGAAGTTTGCAAGCTTTTTTAGCGCACCGGTGTTACCAACACTTTTTTGGCCATTTTTTTGTTTGGATGTTGTGATTTTTTTTCTGTGATTTGTGATGCACTTCGCGCTAGTCAGCGTAGCAGTGGGTCTTTCATAATGCCACGTTAGAGTCATGCGCAAAACTATGTGGCGCCACTGTAGCTCTATCACACAGACTACAACAGCGCCGATCTTTAAAATACCCTACCTAGTCTGTGTCTAAACTACATCACCGTTCATGCTAATAAGCGCACTATCGCCTATCTAAATAGTGTGTTATAATATCGTTACTTCTTTTATGGTTTTATTAGATAAAATGATAAGGCGATTGTAATAAATTGTTTATTTAAAAATCTGTTACAATACAATAATTAACAACTTTAAATAACACAATATGACACATAGTTAAATAACTGGAGAACTCGTTGTAAAAGCGATCTGGGTTAAGTTGGAGGAGTTGAATCTCACTTTACACATAAAAAGTGAAGAGATCACACCTCCACTTAATCCTTTACGCTGTATATACGGTGAGTGAGGATTAATGTGAGACAGCTAGATGTGGGAGGCTCCACGAGTGAGCTGGAAAGATAGATCTGGCAGCGTTCGATATAAAACTGTCAAGATCCCCTGTCCAACTCAGACGTGAAGCCCAAAGTAGTCAGCCAGTACCTGGAAACAGAAAAAAGTTGTAGAACTTGAAAGAGCTCCAAGCGGCATGATAATCGGTGTGCGCGTCGTGGAACCACATGACGCACTATCATCGTTCGCAAAGGTGCGGCTAACGTTCTCTGATAAGAGCTTCGCTTTTCCCCAACGCGTCAGCAATCCTACATAGCTGTATATCAAATGTATTCGCTATTAAATATAATGAGGATACAGCTCACAGTACACTCGGGACAAACACATGTGCCGAAACACCATATGCTATTGCGTAATCGTGTTACACTTTAAAAATACCTATTGACCTAAAAAACCTTAACCCACTGTAGAACCGGTCTGCCACGTCAGCTCCTGGCCAGAACATCACAAGACACAAAATTACCAGTCAGCAGCACCCGAGGTACACAACAAACTTGGACAGAGGCCGGATCGATCGATGGCCCCTTATTTATACACTAGTCATATCTGCTGATACGATATCTGTCCACCATGATCACGATAACCGGCACATCGGAATCGATTGGTCCTTGCTACTTGTATCACGAACGCAAACACTCAGTCCCACCAATCGAAAACATATCGTCGATAAGGCGAAAGTTTGATACTTTGGTGTACGTGGTCTCCAACAAGCGCTGAAAACCCGTGCGTGGCCGTTAGTATCACCCAATTATCTAACTCACTCCATCACTCTGACTAGATGTTTGCTTACAAGATATAACTTTATTATGTGCTCTTGCAATAGATAATTACACTATTTTCTTGTTTCCTCAGATATTTAAACAATGTACAGTTGGGAGTTGGGACTGTAATCTGAAAACAATACATTGACGCGCTGTGATAGGGCTCCTTTCGAACGGTATCATTTGATATGAAAGATTACTGTGATAAATGATTGACGCTGACTCAATTTATACACATATCAGTTATCGCCTTAAACATGTTTTTAATATTAAAAAAATACATTTTTTAACTAACTCAATATTGGGAAGAAATTAAGTTTTGTAAGTTTTGATGTAGGTACCTATAGGAAGGTAAATAGGTAGGTCATCTTCGGAAGTTTTGAACTAATTGAAAAAAACGCTTTTTTTTGATAAAAACTCAGACAGATTTTGAAAACTCTTGTGATATAGGCCATGTTCTATAAGAATCGATGCAGGAGGTACGAACTTACACTGTAACTGTAGTTGTTACAAAGTACCTGTGGAAAAACTGCGAACATTTTTTTCCAGGATCCGCTTAAAACCCTCTCCGGTAGACTTGTACATTGGATCAAGAGTCCGGCCACAGAGCAGCGAAGCACCTGTAGCTAACGTCTATGGTATATACTTAAAGAATAGGCCGCAGTCGTGTCGTACCACCAGGATCTGTCTATAGCTACAGAGTAATTTGATAAAATACTTTATAAATAAGTTTGAAGTTTGATATCTCTCGCACGAGTCAAACTGTTTTAATGCTCCTAATGGCATTTGCACTTTTTTTAACTATAAAAGTAAATGATACGTACGAATAAAAAATAACTTTGAAAATCGTTGTCTCGTAGAATATACCGACTTCATCTATATATCTATACATGTAATAAAAGTGTAGTGTGTGAATTATGCACAAAAAAAATAGTACAGACGACTAAAAACGGGCTGCAGAAAATATTTTGAGATTTTCAGATTTTTGTCTGTCTGTCTGTCTTTTTGTCTATCTGTTTCTTTTTCTGTCTGTTTGTCTGTCTGTCTGTACCACGGCCGCGGTTCACGCTGAATCTACTGGACCGATCGTTACGAAATTTGGTTGGCGCATACTATATGTTCCCAGGAAAGTTATAGAATTTTATTCCGTTAACTTAAGGGGTTCCCGTGGGAGAGACAAAAAAGAGAAAATGTGAAATTGATTATAATTCATTAACGCGTAGTCCGATTTCATTTATTATTTATTTATTTGTTAGATGGGGTAAGGAGAGTTGAAATGGGGTAGGTGAGGTGTGGTGGGGACGAGTGGATCGTGGGTAGGGGTGGAATGGAGATGGTGGGGACTGGTGAGGAGTGGTGGGGGTTGTGGCGACAGTTGGGGATGGGGAGGTTGGGCACCAGCCTTCCTATCGGACTCCACCAATCCCCAACAGTCCCCACCCATCTCCATTTATAAAGTACTTTTTATCCCGTTTAGTGGATCCTGTGGGAGAGGGGAATGGTGGGGACTGGTGGTGATTGGTGGGGTGGTTTCGGACTGGAGGAGACGAGGAGAGTTGAATACGGGTGATTGCGTGAGGTTGGGTGAGGTTGCATGTGGTGGGGTGGAGGGTAGTGATATGAGTCAAATGAAGTCGAGAAGAATTTGTTAAAAATAAACACGCATGCGAAGCCTGGGCAACAGCTAGTTCACACTAAATTTTGTTGATATCCGTTCGGTTGATTTTGCATTACCTACTATAGGAAAAATTTACAGATAAACGGGCTGACAGTTTGGACATACATATAGATGCACAGCTAAACAGACAGGCCATATTTTTTATTTGATAATATGTACTATTATCAAAGAAAATATAATCTATTATGCGTCAATGTGTTGTTTTGTTGTACATATTTATGTATAATAAGTGAAATGAATATAAGTTACCTCTGATTAAGTGATAGAGTTTCGCAGCAGCTCGCCCGTTCGATACCACCGCCTTACCTATACTTGGCACCATAACGTCAGTAAATACTCAGTGCCTCTCGTTGAAGTGTTCTGATTTGCGAAAATGCGAAAGGGCTTGCTCCGTTGGTTCGGACATGTAAAAAGAATGGATGATGCAAGATTGACTAAACAGATATACAATGCAAATGTGTATGGCTGTAGGTACCCGGGGAGACCTAGGTTGACATTCCACGATCAAATCGGCAGTGTATTATCCGAGGGTGGGGTCAAAGGTCTCCGACACCGGCGTGTATGTATGGAGAGAGTAATGAATGTGGAGGCAGCTAGGCAAGTATGTAGGAGTCGTGACACTTGGCACTCGATACTCTCTGCCTAC
>DVZN01001524.1:0-10036 GCA_018237365.1 Caria ino melicerta
CACTGATCCGGCGCCCACCGCGATCTAAACCCTTTCCCTTCACGCCGGTTCTCCGATCTCGAAGATACATTGGGATCCAGCTATGGACTGCAACAGGCTGATGATGATAATAAGAAGGTAATTTCTTAAATTAAGTATCTGTTTATTTAATGGTTTGTTGTGGATAATATCCGATACGGCTAGATTGATTTTGACGGGTCATTCCCTTATAGATCGCTGACGTAACAATGAGTGACTAAGATTATTTCTATTACGTATGTGGCGTATACTCTAAAATGTATAGCCATATTATCGATGGCAAAAACGAGGCAAGGGATTTTGACGTAGGAAAAAAGGATATTATGAATGTTTGTCATAATAGGTATTTTTGCTATTCTTTAGATTATATGTAGGTAATTACAATTTCATATATGCCCTAGAATTATTATAAGTATGAGATAGTGTAAATATACTTCCTATTGACTACAAGGAATTTCATTTACCTAGTGGCGATAAAGTATTGGGACCGTCCTGAAACGTATCTCATAATAAAAATCATCGTGGAGATACTCTACTGAAGTCCCAAAGGACTGACTTTTGCATTTAGTGCTAAATTACAACTTAAGACATCATTCGAAGTAGCAGCCAAGTTCTATAAAAAGTAATCATTTTAAAAGGGACCATTATACCAAATTTTGTGTTTTTTATGTAGTGGTTCTAAGTTCCACTTGATGGCGTTGTACCTACTGTATGATACAATTTTTACTCTGAGGAAAAAAGTGGAAAATGAGAAAAATATTATTTACTTTCTTTCTTTTAGTAGAAACTTTGTACAATTGACTTCCAGTTGCACCTTGGCAACTGATTTTGCCATGGTCACAGACCAAATACTATATAGGTCCGGGTGATAAGATTATCTATGGGAACCACACTGACGTTACGTCATGCCAATAGTCACGTATCAAGTAAAGTGCCAATGACACTGTCATTTGTCAACAAATATCATTGTTTTTAAATTTGTCATTGATTTGTTAAAAATAAAAAGTATTTTTTGTATATTTATAGGAATGATGATAAATATTGAAAAACAGGATATAATTTAATCCAAGAATTAATTTCTAAATAAACATACAAATTAATATGACATGATAAGTGTATTTTTTTATTTAGGGGGATTTAATTTGGAGCAGCTGAACCATGTCTAAAACTCCACAAGAATTTATCCAAAGTGTGTTTTCTCCTGTGATTGCTACGTTATGTAGTGAAAAAGTAGAACAAATTGTCGCAAAGAATAATGTAACGCTACCTCAACTTCTACAACCTTTTACTTTATTGGATTGGGAAGGTAATTATTTTTTTCTTTTCTAGAGTATAGTGACATCAGTGCCAAGGCACAATAATATAAAATGCTATTAAATTAATAATTATTTTATTGATACTAGACTGAGCATGTCTCAGAATAATAATTTTTTTTAAATAAATGATGTTTGGTTACAAATCTCACACCATTGTTGAAACCATTTTTGACCGTATCAAACTGGTACAGGAGTACAGTAGAGGCCGATTATGCAAAGTCGATCAACCGAACGACTGCTTATCCGAACTATTATGGCCACCCATTTTGCACTTCACTTCGTGTCACTTCATGTACTGTTACTATAAAAAAACAACATTTTGAATGAAAGAAAGCTCTTGATTTAGAATGCCTTATTTAAAACATGTCCTGTCTATGAAAGATAAATTTGAGATTAATTAATGGATAGTGCAGGTAAGATTAGGTGGGGGTCCAATCTTAGGTGTAATTTTCACAATATTGACAAACTGTGTTTTTGACCCCAATTTGTAACATTAAAAAAATTTAATAAATTATTTCTGTGATACAATATAATAAAATATAAATGAATATTTTTCAGGACAATTTCGAGAACCAGGAGGGAGTGTATGCACAGTCAAAAGTTTGAAACTAGTTATTAGAGATTTAAATTGGAAACCTCTACAACCAACAGAAGCAAGGAGAGAACTTAATAATGCAGTCTTACATAATTATGATGAGAAGACTGTTAAACTGAATATTGGTTTGTATAATATTGGCTGTAATGAAATCACTCATATACTTTTTGATGATAAAAATTAATTATATCTTTGCATCAAGTTCCTTACGGGGTAGGCAGAGAGTATCGAGTGCTGAGTACCATGATTCCTAAATACTTGCCTCCTTGTTTCCTCAACATTCATTATTTGTTTCATACAAACACACTGGTTTCAGAGACTCTTGACATTACCTTGACCCTTTACATTGATCGTATTGATGTCTATATCATTTAAGAAGTGGTTATTTTTGGTGAAGTCAAAAATATTTCATATTTAGTTGAATATTATAATTATAATTAGCCATAAAGGATTCATAGTAATTCAAAACAAATGTAAATGTAAACACATTTAAATGTATTTAGTAAGTATACATAACATTATCATATTGGTGTATGTATATCGATAGTTTTAAAGATGACACTAAATAACTTTATCTTTCTAGTTAACATTCAACAGATTAAGTAACACCTATCATAATCTATTTATTTTTGTTCTTACAGAGGGGCACATAATTGATATTCCTCAATCAACACCCTGGTTTGATGCTTGGAGAGAAACATATTTTGAAGTACAATTCCCTTCAGATCATGAGTTTACTAAACATTTTTTGTCTTGCATAATAGTTGGCACTAGTCTAGATGAAAATATAGTGGACACATATAACTCGTTAAATCAACAATATGCTCAACTACAAAGTGTTACCCCTCCAAAACTGCCCAAGTGGTTTAATAACACAATCTTAAAGATTTATCTTCTACTGCATGATGTCTCAGCTGTACCTAAAGACAAGTGAGTTTAAATGTTACTATGTAAATATATAATTATTAATTTTAAATGTTTAGTAGGTTTTAGACTAAATAAGATGCTTGCCTAAATATATCTGTGTAATGTACATAGTTGAACTTGTAACTAATAATTGACATTAGCTGTATAAGTTTAATACTACCTTTGCAAATTTTTCCACCTTGAGAATCAGAGAATAAGTCACTTAATATTTGTGATTCCACTAAATGTGTAATATGAAGGTATATAACTTATAACTTGTTGCAGGGCTGATGCAGCATTTGACACATTAAAGCAAACTTTTGGAGCAGCAAACTGTTATATGTTGTCAATTAATTCAAAATCACCATCAGATCCTAAGCTACCTACAGATTACTGGGCTCATTTTGTCATACCGACTTCAGAATCTACTGTTAGTATCTATTATGTTTTAATAAAAATATACACATACACACACATAACTTTGTTGCCACATAACCAACTTTACCGAAACATAGCCTATGTTACTTCTAGAAAATATAGTCTTCCTTAATCGGGAAAAACAGTTTATATCACTTTAGTATTTTAAAATAAATCAAGTACAAAAATAAATAATTTCTTTGATATCTTAAAATGAACAAATTCACATGATTTTATTTTATTTAAATAATTGCATATCTTCTTCATATAATGTTTGTTTATTTCATTAAAACTTGAGAACGACTGGACCTATTCAGATAATTTTGGTTTCGAAACATTTAAATAAAAAGTAAATATTCCGGAATAATTGTGGAGTCTGGTCTGTAATCAGTGGTGCCACGCTGTAAACTACAAATACAGTTTCTATCATCCTTTATATTAAGTAAAAAAAGTCTGATTTCTTGTCTTGTTTATGTTATGTGCTGTACTTTTTTTTTAATATTTATATATTTATAAAATTTCAGAGTGAGCTCTCCTCATCACTCACTAATTTGGCATCTATTAACACTCAAGAATCTTTGCCACAAACATCAGGTAATCGTCTTTATTTGGTCATCCAACTACATCATATTCTAAACTTAGTCACTTGATAAAAATATAAACATGTAAAGCTCTAGGACATTCTGCATTGAATGAGCTATCGAACATATTTTTAGGAGCTTTATTTTAATTTAACACGTGTTTGAACTTGTTGACTAGACTATTAGTTCGCGCTCTTTTGATAAGCTCCTACCTGTAAGGCAGCTCGTAAGAAGCAAGCATAGGTTTACTGTTATAAACAGCGTCATTTTTACTAGGCGGTAAAATGTTGCAACGTCTTGCTTGGGTTTGTACCACCGCTATACCTATTCCTGTCACTAAAATGCAGCCGCGGTCCTATGAGGGGTGGGTCCCGTGACCCCAGCACCCCAAATGCTAAACCTATGACCAATATATTTAAAAGTGACCATTGTCTTAATTTCTTGCTCCATCTATAGCATGTCGCACTGTAATCGGCCGCAGAGTACTCACTTATTCGTGCAAGTGTTTTACGGGATTTGTAAAAGTTTTTACTTGCTTAATAACATAAGACCACACCTTTATTATTAGTATGACTGATGACTTGACCCTCTCAATTTAGAGTTAAGACCGAGCCTGCTAAAGTGTCAGTGCTTAAAGTGTTTTAGTTTGTGTGGTAAGGTAGTCGGTAAACTTACCTTAATATGAGATTTAACATCCCGTTGTCATGTTAGCCACGTGTCATTACGTAAATTCTTAGTTGTCTAAGTATGCACATATTTTTTCCGCAAGGTGAGAATCTGCCTGCTTGTTTGCATTCTATATTATAACATATTTTTTTAATGTAACTTTTAATGTCTTGAGAATACTATGTGATAAAACGCGTTTTTTAACAGCTCAAGAAAGTCCACATCCCCTTACAACAACTGAGAATGACATCTATGACAATGCTAATAGTTTACAGGTAAATTACAAAACTTTTTTGTGAAATGTTTACTTGTTTTAAAAATGATAAAACATATATGATTAAGAGGAAAAAAGAAAGCTATAAAATGTATTGACAATGTTGCCATTACATTTTTGCGATTTACCACTAAAATTGAAGGGAAGGTTTGGAAATAATATAAATTACCTTATCAAAAGTTAATGAAAAGCTTAACTTGTTGGTGCAGTTTACATCAACATTGAAAAACATTGGTATCTAAAATAACTGCCGTACATATCATTGTGTTAAACACAACAACCTTTAAATCGCCATAACAAAAATTTATGGTGTTTTATAATTTTCTTTTATTTGAAGTGGAATGTGACGAGTAACTAAAATAATTAAAATCTTATTAATAGGTGTACATGTCTTTTTATTTTTACATTGCATTCTGTAAAAGGGTAAACTTTTATAAGTGAAGAAAGAACTTTCCATTATTTTTCCAAACTGTACATCAATCACTATAATAATTTGATGGCAAAACGGCTATGTACAATATTTTTTTTAAGTTCCAGCAACATTGCTCTAGTTTTTGTACCTCTACAACCACTACCGGCAATTTTAATGTTCCGGTTTGGGGTACAAAACTATCTGTGTACTTAACATTAAGAACACATACACAGTTTCTCAGTTCAGTGCTATAATGTTTACTTTTAATAGATTGTGTCTTCTCAAGTTTTCAAAATTATCTCAAGAATATTTTACTTATTTTCAATTTAACATATGTGAGATAAGTATTGACATAAAAAAGATTAAATTACACAACAGAACAGCGTGTTCATTTAATTTTATTAATTTTCAGACATATTCATTTTATATGTATTTATGAAACAGGCAAAACCAGTGCCTAAAAACCATGGCGTGCTATTGGCGTCTATATCTAGACGACAGAACAATGTGTTTATTTAATTCTATTCATTTTCAGACATACTCGTTTTCTGGTAGCGCAGAGAGTGTATATGTACCCGTGAAACAACCAGAACCAGTGTCTGAAAACCACGGCGTGCTGTTGTCGCCTAGAGATATAGACGCAATTAAAAAGTTTTTGGTTGACTTCACTTCGCAAGCTTTAATACCACACGTAGAAAAGTTGATCGCACAACTAACTGAAATAGTAAGTGTTTTCAAGATTGCCTTGAAAAAATATAAAGTACATTAATATATTTTTGTTTAAACAAGTAGCCTATATGTAACACCAAATCATAATCAGTGTGCAATAGTAGAGCTAAACCGATTTCACTATTTGAATGTGAAAATGTGTGAAAACATGCCCACACGTGCAACATCACATGCGAATATTAATATATTTTACCTGCAAAAGTATGCTGCGCATTAATTAACGCAACATTTACCGGCATACAGGGAGAAAGAGAGAGAGAGAGAGAAAAAGATAAGGGAATAGAAAAAACATAGTATCAAAAGTATGTATACAACATAAAATTTTGCTTAATTTAGGGTTAGATTTATTTTTCCAATGATATTTTTTGTTATTTCACAAAGGAATTTAAACTGTTACATAAATATGTTAGTATATCTTATTGTACTTAACTAGAAGGGTTTGAAAACTTATTTTTACATGTGTTTATAGCCTAGTTATCGTGAACAGATATAAGCTATTTAAGGTTTTGCTTTAAGTCACGTTAAATACACGGATGAAACTGCAGGAAACAACTATGAAGTTAATAATTCATTCATACATCAGTCTATCCACTTCTGGACGTAAGCCTCCCCCAGTTTTTCCCATAGTCACATAGTTGGGAAGGCGGGTTGGTAACCGCAGTGTATGTTCGTTACGGACTGTTGTCTGTAGAAGGCGCTGCTGCCCACCTCCCACCTTTTACGTACAATAGTCAAAGGCAGACATGGAGTGGTGCGATACTACTCAGTCGAATACCACATGCCTTTACTAATAATTATTGAAGTATTTATATTAGTAGATATGAATAATCTGATAGTCTTTATTTTTCAGGTGGCTAATAAGAAAGGTGTTAGTAGATCCCTTCTTTCAGCTACAAAACGATGGTTCACGACGGGGAAGTCAGGGGTTGCAGCTCCTACCAACGCTGTTATGTAGGTTGTGTACCTACTAATAATAATTTTTAAGGTCAATATAAGTTCAAGCTACGTAGAAAGAGAGGATGAGGGCCCGATTCTATGTCTATGCTCCGGGGCCCATTTGCGGCACAACTGACCTTAGCACAGACCTCAAGTCAACTTTTTATATTAATCAGTCATCAATCAATATTTCTTTTTACATCTACATAGGTACGTGACTTAACATCCCGGCCTCAGGTTGGCAACGCACCATTACCACTTTTGGTGTATATAGACGACGTGAATTTATTACCATCAGGAAATCCGTCTGCTTGTTTGCTTTCGAATATAATTATAAATAAATATAGGTGTTTGTAGCAAATTAAAAAAAAAATAAGAAAAATGGCAAATCAAAATTATTTTTTTAAAAAAAATTTTAATTTTGATTTTTGTGATATTTTTCTTATGAAGGAGTATTGTTTATTATTTTGATTTAAATTGTTCAACGGTGAACACATAGATATTTGGGTACAATTTTCTATCATAAAAATAAAATGGCCTAGTTGAATGAACCTAATTATAATTAAAAGTACGTGTTCCAGATATTCTACCGACTGTCCGGAACTACAGTTGCGTCGGTTAGGTGATCTGTGGTTTCTGTTCGGGCAATGGCAACGTGCCTATGAAGCTTATCACACCGCGAAGAGGGAATTTTACGCAGACAGCGCGTGGCTCTGTTACGCTGGAGCGTTGGAAATGGCTGCAATTAGCGCTTTTATGGCTAACGAATCCAACCGGAAAACTTTCGGTTACATAGACGAAAGTATAACGACGTATCAGAATACATGCAGGTAAACATTTACCTAGTATATTTTTACAATGCATTCACACGCTGACACGTAATAAGCGATGAAGTTGGTTGGTAATTGCAAGGATGGCCACACACACATACACACGCACGAACACACACATTAATAAACACGAACACACATGCACACACACGAACAAACACGAACACACACACGAACACACACGCACACATACGAACACACACACAATGAATTTGGCTCGTAATGGGTGCAAATTTTCGTGGGTAACTTAAATTTTTCGTTATTTTATATTGTTGTGCTAAAGATTAGCCGTGTAGTGTTCGGCAGAGCAGAAATGCTGCTGGCGGGTATAGTTAAAGGAGATTAAGGGCGTTTTTGGGAGGTTGGCAGCAGCACCTCCCGTACAGATAACACAGTTCGTAACAAACATACACTACGGTCATCAACCCCAGCGTGGTGACTATGAACAAATCCCCCCTGTATATTGGGGAGGCCTACAATCAGCATTAAACTGCTACGGTTAATCGGCTTCAGAAAATGGAAGATAATGTGTTTTTTAACAAATGCAGGCGAAACAACAACATATAGTTATGAAATACATATTTTTATTGTAGGATGGTCCAATACGCAGTCAGAGCTACCCTTCTCTCTGTGCCTTGTTTAATAAATGCCGGGATGTACGGAGAAGCGGCGAAGCAACTTATCCGCATGACTTCCGAAGATAGTGACTTACGTAGTGCGATGTTATTAGAGCAAGACGCTCTATGTTTTCTGAAGGGGCCGAGCAACAAGTTTATGATGAGAAAATACGCGTTCCACATAGTTTTGGCTGGACACAGATTCTCAAAAGCGGGTCAGAAGAAACATGCATACAGATGTTACAATCAGGCATATCAGGTAGGCTGTTTGTCTACTAAAAAATTCTTTTCTTGTTTTAGTTTAAGTTTTCAAGATATCCCGTAGTATATAGGCAAGATTAAGAATCACCACCAGTAGACTAGAGACATCAGCCTAAAAAAAACGTTTATTTACCCGTGTTATCTTGTGTAATAATAAATCTTAATTCGTCGAAATTCAATAAAAATAAGTTTGCTTCTGCCATCTTCCTAACTTCAAGACAAGGAAGTTAGGGCTACTTAAAATTTGACCACTTAACTAGGCAGCTACAAGTAAAGCAATGGATACCATTTACCGTTTAGTGGATTAGGAATTCTACAACTCAGTGGTATTAGTGTTTATAGTTTATTTAATTCCTTATCAGCTGTCTGGTAGGCCTGGTAGGAGGAAAACAGACATTTTGAAAAATAAAAATTGGAAGTTAATATGTAGTAGACACAATATAAGACTCTTAATCTGGATAGAACTGCCCCCCGATGATGGTTCTCAAAACTTGTGTTCCTGAGTTGGCTCCGAAGCTTATGCGCCTGTTCCGGCTCTCATACTACTAAGATGTTGTCCCTTAGTCTTGGAAGACTGCTTTGGTGCACCCGATTCCTAAAAAAGAAGATCGCTCGAATACGTTTTACTACCGGCCCATAGCAATAACCTCCTTGTTCTCCAAAATTATGGAACCCATAATAAACTGCCAGCTACTGCGTTACTTAGAAAGCATCAGCTGATTAGCGATCGCCAGTACGGTATTGCTTCGCAGTCGCTCAGCTGGTGATTTTTTAGTTTGTCTAAGGCATCATTGGGCGAAAGTAGTTGAGACCAAGGGTTAGGCTTTGGCAGCTAGTTTGGACATAGCCAAGGCTTTTGATCGGGTATGGCATGAAGTGCTTCTTTCCAAGCTACCACTATAAGGACTCCCCAGGAAATGTGCAATTGGATCACCAGTTTTCTGGCCGATCAGAGCATTAAGGTCGTTGTTTGACGGGGCATGTTCCGATGCTAAATCTATTAATGCTGGTTCTTCGAGACTGTGTGCTTGCGCTTTGGTGACATTCATTGTTATGCGGATGACAGTACTGGAGATGCCTTTTACTACTAAACATTGGTCTTATTAGTTATAAAAACGGACAGTTTAATACACTCTATATATATATTATGACTGTCACTAAGAAGTTTAATCGTACAGAAACTACATTAAATTGTAGTTTGTTTCATATTATCTCCATTTCGGGAGATAATATCTCCCGAAATGCACAGTATCTTAATACTTTCTTTTAAGAAGAAATATTTATGACTTCGCACTAAATAAATATAACATCTATGAAATCATTCGAGTGACTCCCGCGAGCGAGGACGTCTAAAATAGATACAGAATGAATGTGGTAGGTGTACGCGAACAGCGGGTGGCGGCTGTCGACGGACCACGTGCAGTTCGCGTTGGGGCGCCTGGCGGGCTCGCTGCGCCTGCCGCGGGCCGCCGCGCGCT
>DVZN01001525.1:0-10034 GCA_018237365.1 Caria ino melicerta
GCCCGATTGGCGACGGACTTGCCACCCGTCACATCATGGGACGTAATATCGTCGGCTAATCGTGGGTGTATACTAGTTTTTAGTATGTACCTCTGCCTACTATTTTGAGGACATATGGGCGTGACGATATTTATTTTTAGAATACACGTAACCGGGTATCCTCACAATGTTTTTCTTCGCCGTAAGAGCACTTAGTAAATGTACTTGAGTTGGAAAATCGCTAGTACACGACAGGGTTCAAACTTGGACTACCCGAAAGAAAGCCCAAAACCCTAATCAATAGACACCGATGCTCACTTATAAGCAACTTAATAATCAACTATTAAACTTTATAAAAAAATATCCTCTGAAGAGTAGGCAGAGGTACAGACTAGTATGCACCCACGATTAGCCGACGACATTAGGTCCTATGATATGACGGGTGGCATATCTGTCGCCAATCGGGCACAAATCCAATCTCAGGCAACGTTATGTTTTTGAGAGAAACTGAAAAACTCATACTTAGAACAAGTTGCCCGACTCGGAAACTTGCCCGGGGCCTTACAAGTCAAAGTCGAACACCGACACCACTGGACCACAAAGGCGATTTAAACTTTATAAGCAACCTTAATATTGGTAAAAAATCCCACTGGAAGTCATTCAATTTCAATCAATGATCAATTCCACAGGAAAATAATTAACTCTTTTTAATCTAAGAAATAAGACATTTTATTTCATTCAAAACTAAGAAAATTGTTTTCGAGGCCATACTTTTTCTCTCTAAAATCTTAACTCACACAATTATGTAACAAAATTTACAACATTTAATATTATGGGGACAATGTGAATCCTACTAATATTATAAATGCGAAAGTTTGTGAGTACGTATGAATGGATGTTTGTTACTCTTTCACGCAAACATTATCGAACCGATTACGATTAAATTTGGTATGTAGGTAGCTGATGACCCAGAAAAACTTTTATTCCGGAGTTCCCGAGGGTACAGTTTTGCACCCGTGCGAAGCCGGGGCGGGTCACTAGTTATTTAATAAAAACTTGCCAGCCGGCATGACTTATAAGTAACTAGCAATTCGCCCCGGCTTTGCACGGGTGCAAAACTGATATTAAATGTGCTATAGAATGCCCCTCACAACACATTAAGAACCTCTAAAATTATCAGTGTTTCTCTATTATTTTATGCATGTATTATTATACATAGAAACCTTTCTCTTTCATCACTCTATCTTCTAAAAGAAACCGCAACAAAATCCGTTGCGTAGTTTTAAAGATCTAAGCATACATACGGACAGACAGACGCGAAGCGGCTTTATTTTATACTATGTTGTGATAAAATATAAATATATTAACCAATTTAGATTTTTTAATCGATGCCACTATTTTAATTATCACAAAATTTTAATCTAAGGCTTTACCTGTTAATATTTTCCATTAACAGGTGAATTTTTTTATAATATTTGTCCATGACACTAATTACGTGTGTTACATTTAATTACTTGTTCGACTTCTCCATCCTTTTAGGGTTCCTTATAGAATAGATATATTGCGCATTTCTGACAAGATCCATTTATTACTTACGGCGGATCAAAATAAGCGACCTCCATCCATACGATTGAAATTTCGATCCGATTGTTATATAACCTGTTTCAACAATCAATCTTTAGATTGCAATTACATGGAAGATCAATCGAAAGATTGACTTCTATCTCAGACCGTCGTCGCGATCTGTCGATCGAAGATTCGATACTGGTATTGGCCGTTACGGTTGTTAGATTTGCTCATTAACAGCCAATTTCAGTACTCGATCCTTGATTTTGCCTTATGTCGATATATCTTATATTAATCGCTATTAATCGGCTATGTGGTGTAACGGTACGGATGTCACCTGTTAAGACCGCTAGCCGCTTAGGTCCCGGGTTCAATTCCCAGGTCTTTTGCGTCCTTTTTTGCACTGTCGGATAAAAAGTATTCTATATGTTGCTCGATGGTATAATCTATAACAACACCAAATTTCATCAAAATCCGTTCTGTAGTTTATGCGTGATTGAAGGACAAATTAAGAGACATGTCTGTCTGTTAATTTGTCTTTCAAGACAGACAGATCAACAGACAGACGGACAGACAAAATTTCCAAAAATGCTAAAAATGTGTTCTGCTGCCCGTTTTTAGTCGCCTATATCTATTTTTTCTTAAATATCTTTAATGTACAGAATTAACTTTTCTACAGTTTTATTATATATAGTCTATGTCTCAAATTTTGTGATGTTCGGCAGAATAGAGTAGCAACACCTCAAGTCTGTCCGTAGGCATCATAAAAGGCAATTAAGAACCTCCCGTACAGACAATACAGTTCGTAACAAACATACACTGTGGACACCAAACCCAGTCCAGTGTGGTGACTATGGCCGAAACCACCCTATACACTGTGAGAGGCCTACGTCCAGCAGTGTACTGCAACAGGCTATGAATGAATGAACGAAAGAATGAAACTATCACAAAAGTATTAAATATGTTCAGTTAGCCCTCAATAAAGAAATAGATTCCTTAACAAGCATTAATAAAAAAAATCGACTACAAAATAAAAAAAAATACCTTTAGAAATATATTATAAATAAAAAAAATACCTTTAGAAATATATCTTCACAGATCCTAAATAAAATACAGGTAAAGACAACTATCATTTTTAAATCTCTACTGAAAAAAGTGCAACCATACCCCACTGGATATAGTTTGTCAATTTTTATTTTACACTAAATGGCGCTTGATTGTCGCCATATTGAATTTTGATTCCTATCGTGTCCACAGTGATACTTGGACGATTAAAACAAAGAATCATCTAAATCGGCTCACGCGTTTGGTATTTAGAGTGCCACAAAGGAACATACTTACATACATAGATGCATAAACTGTTGAAAACAATATTAACCTCCTTTGAGTTGCGAAGTTGGATAATAAAAGTATCAAATAAAAAAATACATTATTACCTATGATTTTTTTAATAACTATTTTGTTATTCAAAATTGCATCAAAGGGTGCCACTAAATGCGTTGAACTTGAAATGTACTTTGAATAATTATGACGTATAAATATATAAATAGCACTTTGTTTATTATTATTAGAATTTCAATTAGTGTTCCTATCAATATCTATCGAGACACGAGAGTTTACTTGTTTATGGAAACTTGCAGATTATTCAATTATTTTACGACTGTTTACATTTCCATCTTATCGTCTAGTTCCAGATAGATTTCTTAGCTTTGCTAGAAATGTATGATCACTTATGGCAATCAATAATCGATTTATCCATGATTTGGTTACTCTCGATATAGCGCTATCTCACATCTCTATATTAAAAAGTGGAGATAGCGCTATCGTCAGTAGACAAGATCGAGGATAGATCGATTATTAAAACTAATCAGTTCGGAAACATAGGAATGTTCCGAGCTTATTATGAAGGTCTTTCTGTCAGGTAGAAGGGTGAGGGAAGGGAATTATTATCATAACACTATCTTATTATTGAGGTGCTAGAGTTCTTCGAATATCGTGCGAACGTTTGCGAGATGAACATAGACGTTTGTAATTTTGGGACTGGGTGTTTATTATTCCATTTTGCCGGGTTGATCGGGGCTCCATTTCAGAATACACCATCTGTCTTCCTGTCAGACAGTTTGTAAAACGCGGGCATGGGCTTTCTATCACAAACACCGTGACCTCTTACTAGGTGGTATAGCTTTACACCGGCTCGTCCGGGTGAAATAGTACCACCGCCTTATCTATTCCTGCCGCCATAACATCAGTGTTTGACGTGAGTGGTCCGGTTTGGAGGGTATGAATAAATGAATGATTCATTCAGTCATACCCTCATTGTGCACAAACAAACTTAATGAATACTAAATATTAGAAATATGTATGTACAAACAGCAACATATTTGACAGTTAGTAGCACACAAAAGGCGGTCTTATCGCCAAACAAAGCGATCTCTACCTTTAGGTTAAGATAGCCGGTAAGCTTACTTTTGCACGAGGCCTAATATACCAGTCTCAAGTTGTGCGATGACGATGCGACGTGAATTTCTTACCATCAGGAAATCCGTCTGCTTTTTTTGCATAGCTTCAGACTATACGTACCGTAAAAATACATAATAAATTACCCATTAGTATGAAATGAGAGGAAAACGACAGAACGTTTCTAAAAAGTCCAAAAAAATTACTAATCCGTATGTGTTATCAATAGATACATAGTATAAAATAAAGTCGCTTCACGTCTGTCTGTCCATATGTATGCTTAGATCTTCAAAACTATGCAACGAATTTTGATGCGCTTTTCTTTAATAGTTTGTTCGTGAGAAAGGTTCGTATGTATAATACATGCATGGAATAATAGAGAAATACTGATAATTTTAGAGGTTTCTAATGTGATGTCTGTGAGAGACATTTTGTAGTTATAATTTAAATAATTATTTAAAAGAAAAAAAATTGCTTAGATCTTTAAAACTATGCAACGAATTTTGATGCGCTTTTCTTTAATAGTTTGTTCGTGAGAAAGGTTCGTATGTATAACACATGCATAGAATAATAGAGAAATACTGATAATTTTAGAGGAGGTCTGTGAGAGACATTTTGTAGTTATAATTTAAATGATTAAGAGAAAAAAAAATTAAAGTATGAAATCCAAAATGAATCGGTCCGGTCACAGGGTTTATATGTTTACCTGATTTTGATATAACACCTAAAACTATTTTTAGCATATTACGCAATAAAGATTTGAGATTTGAAAAATATTTGTTCAACAAGGTCTGAGACCCATTTGATAATGTTTTACACGTGTAATCGTTGATATATTAATATTATTTATAAATATTACCGCATCTTGCCAATCTTTATCAATAAAAAATGGCTGAATGTTTTTCATGTTTATCGCCAAATCCAAGGCTGTACACATGCCAACTTTCGTGTCTGAGTTTGTAAATATTAACATTATATAATAGGAAGTTTGTATAAACAATATTTTATTATTTTCCGTCACATCAATAATTTTTAACAGACTTCTTAAAAGAGGAAGCTTCTATCTTCGATTGTATATATTTGTTTATTCACCGATTCCTCCGCCATATTAGGGTCGATTTTAAAATTATTTTGCTGTTTCAATGGGCATAATTCTGAAAAAGTCCTTTAAAAAAATAATGAGGTACGTGACCTAGAAGTCGATTTTTTTCAGTTTTACTGTCAATTACTTACAAATATTTTGCAGTAGTATTTCACAGTAACTCGCAAGATTTGCTACCGGCTTACCTATTTCTGCCGGCATAACTTCAGTGCTTGCCATTGATGGTTATCACTATCCCTATATATATACCCTATCCTCCAAACTGGACTGGTTTAGAGGATAGGGTAACCCGTAAACCTAGTTTTGCATGAAGCATGACATTCCGACCTTAGATTGGAAACGCAACATTAACATTTTGGATATCTACAGGTATCGAGATTTTTTTACCATCAGAGAATTCGTTTCTTTGTTTGTCATATAATAAAAATACAGAATGTTTCGTTTAAGCGATAAAAAATAGTCATTGAGATTGGTTTAATTAGATATTTTATAACATTGAATAGATATTCATACTCTCAAATTTACAAAAAATAAATATTATCATAACTACACTAATTATGAAATATGGCTTATTGCTATTTTAACTTCTCACAAAGAAAATCGTCCAACTATTTTCAGTGTGGCATCTGAATGTGTGTATGTGTATATGTATGTATGTAAACCTCTCATAACTTTTGAACGGAACCGTTCGGAACAAAATTGGTGTCATACAATAGAATTTTTTCAAATTTAGGTTTCCAATACAATTCATTTTTTGGATGGATCGATCGACACAGTCGAGGTAAATTATTGAAAAAATCTATTTTTCAAAAATATTATTTTCAATATTTCTCAAAATCCACCCTGTAAATCAATCCAAATTGTTTTTAGAAATCTAAATTCAAAGAAATCCTATCAAATGTCACCAATTTGGTGATCGGTCAAGCCGTACAAAAGTTGTGATAGGTTTACATACATACACATACTACACACACACAAACACACACACACACACACACACACACACACACACACACATACCTCAAAACATGAAGATCTGCTAAAAAGTCGATTTTCGAAAATCGGGGTGCTCACATTTGACAATTTTAAATTTTCTTAGTTGGAAGTTAAAATCTGTAAAAAAATATAGAGCTTATTCTAATTTTTGAAAGTTATGATTACTTTGAATTTAGAAATAAAAATACCAGTCAAATTTAAAACTTCAAAATAAAAAAGTAATTCTATTTTTAAATTTTAAAATTCAAATGACATAAATTTGCTCATTACTTCGATGATAATGATTTCGCAATAACTACAAACATTGATAATCATGTCAATCAATCATCAATGATTTAATTAGACATTTTGACACAACTAGAAAATTTATAGCCTATTATTATCTCCAAGGCTCTCAATGATAGTAATAGTAGTAGTAAGTACATCCATAGTAAACAACTATGTAGTAAATAACGTCACTTTTAACCCAAATATCACATTGACACAATTTGTAGTTGAAAACAAGTTTGACCTAATTTTTGTCGCAAGTACCTCCATTGTTTTTATCAATTGTAATTATGATAAAACGGGTGGATAGTTTTCAACTGGACTGACAAGTGTTATGTAATTGTAAAAAACATATCTTTGAGTAGATAAACTTATTGCGCTTGTTGAGAAAAACGCTTGTGATAAGCTTGAACTTAGATGTTTATAAAATTACGTTTTATTTTGGCGACAAGAATTTGGCAACTTCTTAATAAATAAGCTTCAGTCACTGTTGTCATAATATAAGATAATTTACATTTACGAGGAAAAACTAGTTTATACCGTGCCTTTTTCAACTCTGACATTGGCAGAATCAACGTAATCTTGGTGGAGTTAAAAAAAAAAGAATTGAGTTGAATTGAATTAAGAACCAATTGCCATCCCATTGTAACAAGTTGCTCGTGACCGGAAATTTTTGTTTTAGTTTACGTATTCTATCATTAAGTAATTTTACTTTTTTTTTCAAATATCATTAAATATGTATTTAGAATTAATCAAGTCCAACATTTTTATAATAATGAATCCAAAATAAAATCTTACAGGATTTACGAGAGGTTTTCAAACTAGGCAGATATATTAAAACTAGGTTTACGAAATCAAACATTAACTGTTATATTAAATTAAATTAAGCTAACTATAAAAAAACAAATCATATCATAAATATAATCATATAAAAGAAATAACTATACGAAACAATATAAATTTATATTTTAGCATGACATTGCCCGGGATTGGAATGTGTCCTGTAAACACTTGGAGTGATGGTGGCAGTGGACTGTATAAATAGAGTAAAACAGCAGAATCTAGGAACACCGTATAATAGTCGCTCCCCTCTCCCTCTCGCAGCCGCCGCACGCCGCCGCGTCGCAGCTTTGTTGAGCCTATGACTCAACACATAGGTTACGCTTAAAAAACATAATCGATTATTTAAATAGTTATGACGAAAAACGGATCGTGAAAACACGTTTAGAACGTGTTTTGACCCGTTATTGCTATAACTATGTAATAATGAAACGCGTTAGTTTAAAATGTAGTATAAATACTTATACCATCAATTTTATTTATTTATATTTTTATAAATACTTATTAGGTCAAGGGATAGAAACGCATTATCCTATTTTGTTTGAAGTTAACGTCTCTTGGCAAACATAGGAAACAGGTTTTAAATTAACACTGATGTGTGTATAGGCTCATTTTATGGTTTATCATTTAGTCTGTCATATACTTATAGATTTATACTTAAAAAATTGTACATAACTAATTGCGGTCAAAAACTTCTAGTGACATAAAATACACCAGTTTTGTTTCGATCGCTTAGGAGAGTTCTATGAAAATTTAAATAACTACAAAATGTGGACTAAGCGGTAAAGTATGCAATAGACCACCCACTTTCCTGCCAAGCAGCTCGTAAAAGGCGAGCATGCTATATGATCTCTTCTAGGTGATAGTTTCGCAGCGGCTCGCCTGGTATGACAACGCCATAACGTTCCGTTATTGTATTTCTGTGACGAGGATTGGTAGGGGGAGTAGATGAGAGTTAAAGAGGGGTAAAGACTGGCGAATAGAACAGGATTTGGTGAAGTTAGGTGGGTTTGCATGAGGTGGGGTAGAGTGGAGTAAAATTGTTTTTTTAAGCTAAAAACTTAAGTTTAATAAATAATATCAACTTAAAAGTGATTTAATTCACACTATTCATCGTTGGCTCTTGGTTAAACTTCATTGTTAATATTTTGTATTAACCACTTGTACTGTTCTACATTTAATTATTTAAACTTTCTGCCTGTGAAACCGGTAGGCAGCCGGTAACCGGCGACTAAATTTATCCAGGAAGTGGATTAAAGCGCCCAGCCACAAACAGGATTGTTTTTATCCGTCGGATTGTTCCAGCTGATTTCCAATACTTCAGGGCAGTCGTAATTATTTTTTTAAATATAAATATATCTACATAGAATTTCTTATAATTTGTGTATTAAAGATAAACCGTATTATAGTTTTTAAGTGTCCACGCGGACGAAGTCGCGGGTAAAAGCTATTTAAAGTATAAAATAATAACGCGTTATTTCTAGTTCGAGCATTTTAAATGTTTCCTCTCAGCATGGATTTCAGATTTCTTTTCAATAACAACGTATTTTTGTTGGCTGTCGACGTTGGGCCTGCAACAGGTTCACTCTCTGCGCCTCCCACGAACAAACGCTATTTTACTCCATAGTTCCTGGATGATATTGCTCTATCAATAGTTACATTTCCAATTCTCAATAGAACTAGTTCGAATCTATACCGAACTGGGAATGACTGTCGTTACTTATTTTGTGTGGAACCGTTTTAGGTTTACTATTATTTATTTTTATGATTATTATGATTATAAACGTTTTGGATTTCGTTGAGGAACCAAATTTTACTTAAATAGTATATATATATATGTTTAAATTTATGGAGGCTGATCACCATTTATGGTATTTTTATAAAATCATAAAGGACGTCGACGTTGATGAGTGACTGTGACGAACATAAGATAAACGTGTTGCACCAGCGCCAAATCACAAAAATACAACACAAACATGAATTGATAATTGAACTGATAACAAAAATTGTTAAAAATGTATCATTGATATTTAAAATGTCAACATTTTTCATCTAAAAGCATCTAAGGAAAGATAAAACAACTCTGCAAAGAAGCGCACTCCGAAGAAATTCGAGCACATTAAATCCACTTCAAATTGAATTACGAGGACGCAGAGTATTCCAGTAAAGTCCGACGAATCGAATAACGGTGTCTTCGATAAATCTACCGAAGCGTTTATAAGATGCTTGCGATAAGTGACTCCAAATTTTACTTTGAAATAAAAAGCGATGGCAATACACTTACCGTTTTACAAAAACGTTTGAAATATGGAAAATGTATTATTTTTTATTAAGGAACTCACTTTTTTTTAATATTTGGGATGTGGGTGTATAATAGTGACCCAACACTATATATACTACGCCGTGGCCACCATTCGAGAAGCCGTGTACTAACCGTGTAGCCGTGTACCCGTGTACATCGACCATCGGTTCATCGACAGATGTGACCAGCCCACTGCCACTTCAGTTTGCTTACACTTCTGAACTATGTCAGTAACCTTGGTCTTCTGTCTAATACTGTCAAATAATCTCGTTCCGCACTCTGTCTCTAAGTGAAGTTACGAGCATAGACCTTACCATAGCTCTCTGAGTAACATGCAATCGGTGGACCAGTTTTACCGTCTTGTGCCACGTCTCAGCACCGTAGGTCATTAACTAGTGGGACGCATTGGTCGAACACCTTGGTCTTAATGTATTGTGACAGAGATGACTCAAAGATGTGACGCAACTTCCCAAATGCTGCCCAGCCAAGTTGCACTCTTCTGGTGATTTCACCCTCAAGGTTGTC
>DVZN01001526.1:0-10034 GCA_018237365.1 Caria ino melicerta
AGTCTCCGAAACCGGCGTGTATGTATGAAGAGTGTAATGAATGTGGAGGAAACTAGGCAAGTATGTAGGAGTCGTGATACTTGGCACTCGATACTCTCTGCCTACGCCGTAAGGGACTTGGCGTGAAGATATATATGTGTGTGTAAGTGTGGTAGTCGACAGATTATATTCTCATTAAATAAGGCAACCTTTATAGATTGTGTAAATCAATATTGGCAAAGAATGTATCAATTTCAGAAATAATGTATTTCCTTTTCAGTAATATTTCCGGCTTTTACATGTTCAAGAATTGCAAATGAGGTATTTATTCTACGGTCAACGGACAATTTTTATTCCTTTCAAAGATTTCTTCATTATTATGTTTTCACATTTCCTCTTTTCATTTATAAATATATTATTAAAATGTGTTTTGATTGCAGTGAACAACGCACTCCTGATGTTAAGAGACAACCCGTATCAAGAAACCCCAGGTTCGGGCTCCTCTAAATAGACTATCTGCCTTCCTGCCAGGCAGGTACGTACTATTACTAACATACTACTGTGATATCTAACTAGGCGGTCGAGTTTTGCACCGGTTTGCCCGGATTGTTACCACATTCTTTATTCCTGCCGCCATATGATCGTTCTTGCCTTTTACCTGTTCGGGTTTAGATGGTAAAATAGCCAGTAAACTTTTTTGCGCAACATCACTTTCATATTTCATCAACATTCATTCATTCATTCATTCATAACATCCCGACCTCAGGTAAGCAACGTACCACCTTTGGTGTCTATAGGCCACACGAATTTCTTACCATCAGGAAATCCGTCTGTTTGTTTGCCTCACAATATTATCAAACAAAGTAACGGAGCCCACTGAATAATGAAACGGTCTCCAGATATGGGAACTAGCAGCGTATTCGCTGAATAAACAGTCCTGGCCAAGCTGCAGTAAGGGCTTAACAAGTTGATTTCTCAGAACGGCGGTAGCATTAGTAGGTAGGAGGTTGAGGAAAAGACCAAACACCATCGGACTGGAAACTGACTAGTTCTATGTAGGGCTACTGTGGTATTCACCGCCCTGAGGCTCTATATAAAAGGCAACATAGAGTTTTAAGAGTTTTAAGGTACTTTATAGTATTTAAAATGTTTCCTATCGCCTCTGTGGTCGAGTGGTCTTGGTGTCTGACTTCGACGCGAGAGGTGCTGGGTTTGATTCCCGGTCGGGCAACTTGTTCTAAGTATAAGTTTTTTCAGTTTATCTGAAAATCATAACGTTGCCTGGGATTGGATTTGTTCTCGATTGGCGACGGACTTGCCCCCCGTCACATCATGGGACCTAATATCGTCGGCTAGTATAGTCGTCGTATACTAGTATGCACCTCTGCCTACCATTTCGAGGATATATGGACGTGATGATATTTTTGAAATGTTTGGTCGATAACATAAACAATATATTGTGCAAAAATGTATCACACAGCGCTAGTCATGATAAAAATAACTTGGACTTGACTTGCCCCGGAAAACGCTGCGTCATATTGTGAAATAGGTCAAATCTGGTGTATAACATTCCAGCCTGACACCCATCAAACGTGCGAGAAGGCAATGGATGGGTGACGCGTTGAAATTGTAGAATGACGACTGACTGGACCAAAGCCAAAGAAGTAATACTTCGGGAAACTAAAGGCAATATTATGAAACTCAATACGCTGACGTCTCGATATTGATAACGGTCTGAGAACTGCGAGGCTAAGATTTATCGTCATACATTTCATGTCACGAATACAAATAGGAAAATGTCTGTAGTCATCCACGTTAAAATTCTTTCAACTTTACAACCTATTAGATCATTATTAAATGGTTAAAGAGCTGTTTTCATCGAAGATTAACAAGCGTTTTCAATAATCGATCTATCCTTAATTTTGACTACTGCCAATAGAGCTATCTCATCTTTTTATATGGAGGTATGAGATAGCGCTATATCGACAGTAGGCTTAATCAAGGATATATCGATTATTAAAACCTACTGTAACTGTTTTCCGCCACTTTGTACGCGTTGAAAACCTCATTAATATCATATTTTTGTACATACATATATTCACCGAACCATCGGAGCATGCCCTTTCGCATTTTTACACCGACACTTTCTTTTTATCCTACTCTTTCTTTGATTTCGCTATTGCGAATTCGATCGCGAGCGTTACTCTACAAACTTTACGAAGCGCACACATTTCGAGCGCATTTATTTTATTCGTGCTTCTTCTGACATACCCAGCTCTCACTTCCATAAAGTAACGTCGGAATGAGCAACGAGCTGTGTAAAGCGAGACGAGCACTGTGACTTTAATTGCACAATATTCGTTCAGTAGTTTTTGATATAGTGAATGAGGAAAATGCTTTTGGGTAATTTGTTTTATAAGATGTCACCTCCGGCCTGGCAGTGCGCCAGCAGGCGCTCGAGCTCGTCGGAGACGCGCTGCGCGGCGGCGGCCAGCAGGTCGCGCGCGGGCGCGGCGGCGGGCGGCGCGGGCGCCGTGGCCGCCACGAGGCGCTCCACGGCCGCCGCCACCTGCCGCGCCGCGCCGCCCAGCTGCTCGCGGCACGCCGGGTTGTGCAGCGTCGGCGCCACCACCTGCCGGACACCACGATCGATACCTTGCTCGCTCTCCCCCTCTACTCACACTAATAATAAAATCGACATTTATTTGTACTTTGAAAGTACACGTGAGAGTGCACACTATGGATACACGTAGACGACCATTCTGTTCCCTCTGTCCGTCACGAGTCGCACTACGACCGCGTAGTATTCTCTCGATCCTGAAAATACTCCGCGGTATTGTAAAAGTTTTTTCGGCTACCCGTCTATAATGCCAATGAAATATTTTCGAGTTGCAGGTTTTTATAAAAAAAGCGATAACGTACCTTAGCGCATGCCACCAGTTGGCTGGTGGCTAGCGCGCAGTGCGTGGCCGCGGCGATGATGTTGTTCTGCAGCTGCTGCTCATCCTTGCACTGAGCCGCCACGTTCTTAGCCTTCAGTACTAGCGCCGCCGTCGTGTTCGCCACCGCTTTGGCCAGTGACAGGAGGATGTCCTGGACAAATATTACACGATACTTTAATATTGCTATACAAATTACACGAATAGATTTAGTCCCAAAATAAGAGACCCCAGTAATGGTCCATATTCCTTTCAATAACAGACCAATTACACTGGTAGGGCACCAGGTCGCTCGTAAGAGGCGAACAAAGGCTAAATGAAACATTATCAAGACCAGCGGAAACGCCGAGAAGTAATTTTCCCGGGGAGGGTCCAGTGTTTGACTTGCACATTAAGGTCTAACGACTACAGGCTAACAACACAATTATAACATCTACAGACTGCGGTTGTCTCACTATTAGAAGAGCTTATGGTCGGGAACCATAGACACAGAATAGACAATAGTATTGACGTAAAGAATTCTCACTCCCTAACAAAACGCGAGATTGGGCTAGCTAGCTGATATCTGTGTGCAATCAAAATTGATACTTATAACTTTGGCTATAGGTTCACATTGCGCTGAATGGCACTGTTGATTTCAGAGTTCAAAGTATTGTTACTTGAGTGCAACCTAATTGGGTTAATATTATTTGTTTCCATTATACCACGTTAATCTAGCGATGGTTGTTTCGCACTATAAGTTATTTTGGCACACTAAATATTTAAAACTCCGAAAGTAATAAAATGAAAGCCGATAGGCAAGTGGCAATCAAATACGTTAAACTGCGGAGTACCACCCTGCCGTACGCAGCGAGGCACCTGTAAGATCTATAGTGCCAATAGGCCACGGTTCACCTCATCGCTAGAAGAGTTGTGCTTGTTCGCTGTCTTATGCCATGAGAAAGAGGTCAGAAAAATAAACGTCTATGTTCAACACACAAACGCCTGCCCTTGGAACCCCCCCAAAACCGCCTGCCCAAGGATCGAGCCTAAACCTCGTAGTTTGTCAGTATCGTTAAGTGTGAAAAATAATAGCATATATTATGTAAATCAAGTTGGAGAAAAGCAGGCGTGATGTCATGCTTTACCGGTGTGCGCTTAATTAATGAATTGGTATAGTAAGATATTGATCTAACCACAAAGTAAACAAATTATTTGCTTGTGATATGGATGTTAGTCAACGATATTATACTTGGGAATACATATATAAATACGTGGCCTACAAGTGGCCTAATATTGTCAGCTAATCGTGGATGCTTCCTATTATGTACCTCTGCCTACACTTTCGAGGATATATGTACGTGACGATATATATTTTTTAATTATAAGTAAATACCGAAATAAATATAATAAACACCCAGATCCAGTAATGCGAACTTCTATGTTCATCACACGAATCGAGAAAGATCATCACCTCTCACCATTCAACCAGCGCAACGTAAAGTAGAAGATAATTTTTCTTTTTATTAATTCTACAAAAAATACTGTATAGCTATGAAGTTTTTGTATAATGAAAGAAATAAATTATATTATGTAAAGTTTTGTAAAGTATTTTAGTCCGCGGACCACTAGTTAAGAGCCACTGCTGCAGACAGATGTAACTTTCTAAGCTAACGTGCTAACTTTTAATTTTGTACAAATTTTTCGTATTGTGTTTTCATTTAATTTATAGTGCTTTTTAGTACCACAAAAGATTATTCATGCTAGACCGTGCCGGCTGCAGGTCGTGACCCGTACGAGGCACGGGCTTAAAACATAACGAATATTTTATATCGAGCTTTTATATGGTTCATGCTATATCGTGCGAACCCGCACGGGTTGGGCCGTGCCTCTTGGTCATCGGCGTTACATTAAGACCGTGTAGTGCGGACGGGAAACGGAAGATTCAAACACAAGGCGTCTCATCCGCACCCCGTACGTGGCTCACTAGACTCGCCACGGTCTAACATGAATAATCCCCAAATTTAAAATCAATGTTTGGTAGTTCGGAGTGTATATAACATTTGTTCTGGTATTAATATATGTAATTCTATGTATAATATTGTTGACTACCATCCATATTACATGCAAAAATTGCTTACTATGGCATTAGATCGATTCATGTAGTTTATCTGGAGATATTTCTTATTTATCTGGTGAGTTACCTCCATGCAGGTGGCACTATCATGCCTGATGATGATCTAAATATGTTCCACTATTGACTATAGTGACTTGTGATAGCTAGATGAGAAGATTAGACAGCTATTCTATGAGTTAGATGGGTAGATTTATTCGAAACAGGCGACGGTGACTGCCAATCTATCGTGTCTATTGTACACTTGTGGGCTGTGACACAACTTATTTGAAAGAAATCCCTTTTCCTAATCTGTATGAGAGCATTTTGTGATATGTATCCGGTATCGTAACATTATTTAGAACAGAAAAGACCCTCTATGCACTGTTCCATTAATATCCGAGATTAACATTTTTAATCAGTTTGTAAATTAATTGTAAGTACACTTTTACGATTCATATAGAGATAAAAGCGTATTTTTTATTGCTTTTTTAAATTGTTTCACTCATAATTACATTTTTTTAATATAAGAAAAATTATATAAAAATTTAATGAAAAAAGGCAAGTGTATTTTAATTTTTACAACAGTGTAGTCTCATCAAACATGACAAACAGTATAAAGTACTAAAAGTAATATTACTGTAAGTAACTTTACACTGTCTTGTACTGTTTCTCTTTTCTGCTCTAGTCTAAGGGGTTATATTAGTAAATTTTGTCACTACATTCACTTTTCAGACAGTTAGTCGGAAATAAAAAATCCCATAGTTATAAAAAGCAAATGTATTAACAAAATATATTAAATACAAATCGTGATGATCAAATTTGAACTCTCGTGTATATCAAATCAAAAATATATCATAAAATACATATTCTCAAGTCAACAATCTAGACATATAAATTTATACCATAAAACAATACGTATTTGTTTCATATGAACATTTAATAAGCTATATTGACCAGAGAACATGTATGCTTATGATATAATTTTTAAACCACAGACAACGGGCAAGACAGAAGGCTCAAAATCTGTTATCTTACTATGCTTATTACGTTACATCAAAAACTTTAAAAACGGAACTATTTATTGCTATATATCGATAATAATATTATAAGATCATTACATTGCATGTCCTAGAAATAAATAACAAACTGGAAATAAGTGAGAACAGAGGATAAATGAAAAATTTGCTAATTGAAAAAAAAATACTTCAAATAAAAGTCCTATTCTCCTCATACTCAATATTAGTGTTATTCTTGTATAAAAAATAAATGAAATATATATTTTTTTCATTTTGTCTGATGACGGTTACCGTTTGTACGTTACCTGTTTTTGGTTAGGAAATTTATTTTTGGAACATTTGGTACAGGTGTTAGTTACGAAATAACAATGTATGTTTAACACATTGTTCATCTTCCCATTGCCTATTATTTTACAAATATATAAGGTGTAGATAAACGTAAGCATTTATTTTCAATAAAAAATATCCAGTATTCATTTAACTTATAATTATTGAGAATACTGTCACGATATGTTTCATATTCTCATGGATTTTATTTTCAAAGATTCTAAACAAATACTTTTATTTCAAAAGATTTTATTTAAGATAAAATGTCTTACTATTTTTAAATGTTTTTTTTTTATTTCATTAAATAGATTCTATTTTATTATTTCATTGACGTAAATGCTTCAGTTTACTACCTTTTTAACATAGATAATAGCGATGAAAATAAAATTAATATAGATTAAAAATTATTCAAAAAATAATTTAAAATGTCAAATAAAAAGAGGCTTGTATGTGATTAGCAACTTATGACACTGATTATTATAAAAAAACCACTATCAATGAATAACAAAAAATAATTAAATACTATCTCACTGTTAGCTGCCCTATTATTGTACTTAGTATACAGTTACTGTTTAATGATATCAATAAAACCAGTTAACTCAAAAATATGTACATAATGCAATACTTAAATCCCCAGTCCATCCAACTCCACGTCACAAAGTTTTACAGGAGTATAGTTATAACTTTGCAATATAATTAAAAATTGAAAAAAAAACTTGTTTGATTAGATTAATAGACATTAAACTAACTTCTTCGTTATATTTTTAATATATTTTTTAAATATTGTCATATATATACCCTACACTGTGTCAATAAGTATTTTAAATAAAAAGGAGATTTGGCTGATTTGCCGATTAAGGTATCAACATAATATTACACTTTGAAACAGTATTTTGAAGATATATACAATGTATTTGAGATTAATTTTTTTATCATACTAGCGTTTTTTTTTCAAATACCAAGTATGATTATAATTTTACCAACAATTGTGTCATTTGGTTTAATAAATTATGTTTTTAATATTTAAATACTTAATATAAAATAAACCCTTTTGTTATTAAATTGTTATAACAGTGTACAAAAATCAGAGTAAATCATAAAATTAATTTATCATCTATACTTTTAAATATTAATAAAGTTTTAATATGAATATTGCTGTGGCAGCGCCAAACTGGTGAATGAGTTTTTTTTTACTCCTACAGTTTTAGCCAGGGTTTTATTAATTACAGTCAATTGTATTGTTCCACTAAAAGGAAGAAATGTACTATTTTGTAATTGTTTCTTTGTATTAGAGTTTATAAAGTTTTTAAAATAAAATGTATTATCATTATCAAATATGGCGGCTCAAATGGCTTTTTTTCTAAAATAGAGACTCGACTGGCATTACATCCTAAAAAATAGACATATAGTACCTAAAATGATGCGATCCACCATTAAGTCTTAGATGCAAAATACAAAATAATACAGTAAACAAAAATGAAATCATTTAATATTTAATTACATGGGAGATAAGCAACTGGCCTCATAATGGTGAGGTTTATAATCTGTATATGTAAGATGCCAGCTGTGCATCACTATCTCGTTTGGAGAGCAACCTCATATGTCATAGGGTACTTATGACATGTGACATCATATATTTATAAGGTTCTTGATCCATACGTGTTCTTCTCCATACTAGACAATTTAGTGTCATACACTAGTCGTATAGTAGAAAAATGTTCCGCGTTATCTTTTACCATTCCAAGAATCATTACATCTTCGCATATTAATATTGGAAGGCAAACATGCAAACGGATTCCTTGATGGTAAAAATTTCACCCTGCCTATAGGCATTATACCAAAGGTTGTAATGGTCCTTGCCAACTTTAGACCGGGATATTAGGCATAAATAATTTTACTGCCGTCAAAAGTCAAGTGTTACAGTGAGCCTATGCTCGCCTTTTACGAACTCTCTAGCAAGGCAACTCTCTAGGAAGGCAGATGGACTGTTCTACAAAGGAGCCCAACCAACAGGGTAAAATATGATTGAAAATTTTAATAATTGATTATATGGAAATTATCGCATCTTAATTGGCCGGTAGCACGCATCCTTTTAGGTAACTAAACTCTATAACTATAGCTAACACATATTTACAATTGTAAGTAGCTGTCACGCTTTTTAATATTAATGAATGTTAAGTACTAGGAACCCACAACCATTAAATACCTATAAACTAATGATGTGTCAGAAAAAAGTTAAATCCAATGTTATACTTCACTTTTTTAGCAACCTTACTTATGGACATATAATAAATTATACCTAAGTTGTTCTCAGTGATAAAAAAAGTTTCATTATTAAATAAATTTGATTTGCGATCATTGATAAGTACTTTTAATTACTTATGCAAATTACCGGTATATTCTCACAATCCTACTAAGATTGTGAGATTATGTGATTACGGTGGATATAGCTAGTAATGTATATTTCACGTCCACATACCGATCCAGTAAAACACAGACTAGAAACTATGTTAGCCACAATATATCTGAATATTAGACAAAAACTGTTAATAATTTTAAGGAAAATCGCGATTGCGAACAATAGTACAAATTTTTGTCACTCTTTCATGACCTTAGTAATATAAAAGAGAATCTTAATTCAAATGGGAAAGCCAAACTAATTATTAAACTAATTCCTGAACGGTAATCAATTTGAATACCGACGTCGACTTCGAGTGCAATATCCTTAAAACAAACGATCCTTAAACCTAACAATTAGCAGTCTTTTTCCTTACATTTGTCTTTCTAAACAAAAGTAAAATTTTCGCAAGATTGGTCCTAAAGTGATTTTCGAAAGTCGAAGGAAAACGACAGCATATTAAAACATTTCAACTTTTACAAATAAATATCTCCATAACAGATAATAATCGCGAACAGAAAAACAAAATAAACCAACGCAACATCATTGGATTTTAAAACAATAAAAATATTGATATCATTGATATCAAGTTCGAAAAGATTTAAACGAAAGAAAGAATAAACAATTAGAAAATAAATAAACAAACAATGTAACCTATACGAATATAGCCTCCATGACAATGTGTTAAAATAGAAATACCCATTTTAGAATAAATAAAAAAATGATAATATAAGTTTAATAAAACAAGTCTTAAAATAAAAATAATGTGGTTAATATGCCACATCAATTCGAGACTTTAACAGGAAAACACAAACTATGTAACAGATTTCCTAAAAAACCTGGCATAGTGTTATGTACGATCTAATCCAAAATAGATAAAATCATTGGCCGCGAATAGCGAACTAAACATCAAGTAATTTATGATATTTAGCGTTTTGCGCAAACGCTCCATCGAGCGTATCGACATACATTTTTTTTAGTTCTGTACGCCTCATTACAAAGGTGGAAAACAAAGAAAAAAAAACAAAATTGCGTTTTAGTACGGAGGCAGAGCCGCACGCGACAGCTAGTGCGTAATACATTATAATATGTGTAACGCCCAATATATCATCAGCATGTCAACCCTTGCCTATTCACTGGATATCTGAATCTTCGACCTGACCGATGAACAAACTAGTGAAACGAATGACCTGTATACCAGATAAATTTAATGACAAAAACTAATTAAAAAAACTATGAAACAATAAAAAAAATATATTTAATAATCGAATATTAGGACT
>DVZN01001527.1:0-10033 GCA_018237365.1 Caria ino melicerta
GTGCTGGCCACAGCGCCTTGGTGTAGTGGTCTAGCACAACAGCCCGGTACGCTGGAGACGTGGGTTCAATTCTCACAAGCGTCGTAAAATTTTTCGTTCTTAACCTGGTTTTACTTAAACACAATATTTAGAACAACTAAAAATTTTTAAAATATAATTAATTTACATCTTCACATGTCAATAATTAAATGAAATGTCGCTAGTAAAATGAATAATAATTAAACAATTGTACAATATCATTAACGTCAGTAATAAAATAATATTAAATGTCAATAAATATTAAACCAATTAGTTTATTATACTTTTTATTTTTATTTTTAATAAGTATACATATATACATATCTTCACGCCAAGTCCCTTATGGGGTAGGCAGAGAGTACCGAGTGCCAAGTATCACGACTCCTACATATGTATTACGTGGTAAGTATACTTTATATTATTACACTTATTGAGCCCTAAAAACGTTGTAGGTAATTAAGCACTTAACGATTGAAATTAATAGGAATTTACAGGGATGCCCCGCAGGGTCAACCGTTTAATAACACCGTTGTAATTATAATCCGTTGTAATAAATGCTATGATTAAAAACAAGCACGTGCCTTCCCATAGACTATATACTTATTACTGAACATAGACTATATACTTATTACTGAAGTGCCTTCCTTCGTTTTGAAAGAAGATACAGATGAAGTCAGGTAAATGTAGCAATTGATTTTGTTATAATGAAAAAGTAGTATTTCGTGTAAGTTTTAGCAGCCTAAACAACAAATTTTGTATTTAAAACAGTGTTTTTTATAAAAAAAATATCATGTCATGCAATTTGCAGGAAATGATTATTAAAGAAGCGGGGAATTTTAGGGACTTGGCAACACTGTAGCGGGGAATCGAGATTTTTTTATTGGCAGCCTTGACTGTCAGTCTGTGTAATATCACGTCACGGGTGTGACGTGTTAGATAAATAATTTAATGTGTTAATCGTAATAAGTTTAAGTTGAGGTAATAATTTTCAATTTCCTTTTTATTAAAATATTATATTAACATTTTTTGCCACTTATTATTAGATTACCAAAATCTCAAACAATTTTATATTTTTTCTGTCGTAGGTTTGTGGTGCACCTTTTATTGCAGGTGATCTAAATTAATTTCTCAAATTAAAAATTGGTCATACTTCTGAAAAGGGTGACGACATTGAAAATTGGTGTTTTTGTGGTAAGATTTAGACAATTATTATAACCAAGTAACAAGTAGTAGTGAGCTGTGGAGTCCCATACGCAATCCTGGCGGGAGACGAGATTGTTTTTCTTATTCGAATTAATACCGCTTTCTAAAACATCCTCACTATGTCACAATATTACTATATATAATTACTGATGCATTACGGGTGACCTCACTTTGGTATATCAATTTGAATAAAGCATTTAGTTTTGGATAATGTAGTCAGCAATGATATCTAAATTTTTTAAATGGTTCAGTGGTTTTGGTATTTTTTGACTAACAAAAACTGGTTTTCTATTATAAACCATTGTAGGTATTGTAATATTTTAAAAGACTGAAGTAAAAGTATAATGCCTAAGAATGTTGCTGTTGTGTTTAAAATGTAAGACAAAGGAAATTGATGTTTGTGGGAATGATATAGTTGTACTGCAGTCTTGAAAATCTATACAATAATATAGATAAAGTATGTGTCGATACATGTAGTTCTAAATATGAAATTGATAAGGCCCCTGACTTATTACATCACCACCCCCGCTGTCTTGGTCCCCTTTTATAGAAAAGTCTATATCTCTCAGTTGGACAGCTTGTAAGAGGTGACCATATGTTAAATGGGTGTTTGCCAATAAGATCCCTGCCACAAGGGTGCTGTGCAACAATCTCTGCTGTAATGTTTGTCAATATCCTGTTCTGATCAGGAGAGTGGTGTAGTGTGTAGACTTGGGTTTTAACTATGATTATAGGACTATGATATATTTCAGATGTATTGTCTGTTGCCTATACATCACACAAAACATAGCAACTTCTCCTATGATTAATACAGTAAAAAGCCTTATGCATTATTAGTGTATATGTTGCAGTCAAAACTCTTAACCAGTCAAAGTACTATTGACTAAACTTTTAACCAGTCAAAAGTAATTTTGACTGATTATCCCCTAGTCAATAGTACTTTTGACTAGTTATGAGTTTTGACTGCAACATATACACATAATAATGTCTACAAGTATTTTCTAGTCCAATTGCAGACAGGGGCAAGTATAGAATGATGAATAACTATTATAATTATTTCTGTATTTATATATATAACTTTGGGGCTAGTTCAATTCTTGTAATGTGTGTGTGATATTTGATTTAATCCATGTTGGTTTGGGCTCCTCTGTAGAATAGACCATCTGCCTTACTGCCAGATAGCTCACAAGGGGAGAGCATAGTCTTAGTGTCCCTAACAGCATGACCTTTAAATAGGTGGTAGAGTTCTGCAACGGCTCATCTGGATTGGAACCACCACCTTACTTGTTCCTGCCACCATAACGTCAATGCTTGTCATTGACGAGCCGAATACCCAGACTACATGTGCCAAAGCTACATTACCACCATTGATGTTTATAGGCAACATGAATTTCTTACTCTGCTTGTTGAACTTCTAATACAGTAAAAAAGTATGAAATGAGAATATAATAGTATTTTTGAACTCTGACTAATTTTTCTGTTAGTAAACAATCCCAAGTGTTGTTGTTGTGTGTCCCATGTTTGTTCATTCATTCATTCATTCATTTACAGGTGAACACCCATATAGGGCCGCATTATGTTTTCTTTGGATGTCACAGTTAAAATAGAGCCCATTGATGAGGACTCTGAAAGCTCAGAGAAGACAGCTGAAGAGCTTTCAAAAGAAAAATCAGTCTCAAAGAGTTCATCACAAACTGATGAGGTTATATGTACACACCCAGATGAAACAGTTGAAGAATCTTTAGAAGACCAATCAGTACCAGAGAATTTCCAAACTGTTAAGATTATTGATATAGACACAGCAAAATCTGTTGAGAAACGTTCAGAAGAGCAATCAGTATCGGACCATTTGCAAACTGATGATATCATATGTACAAGCCCAGCGGAAACTGTTGAAACCCCTTCAGGAGAGCAATCAGTACCAGACAACTTGCTGACCAGAATGGCTATCTATATAAACCCAGAGGAGTTTAAAGACAGGAAAACAGTCTCAGAGAATTTAAAAACTGAAAAGTTTATCTTAAAAAACCCAGAGGGAGGCTTGGTAGGACTGTCAGAAGGACAATCCGGATCTGAGGATATGCAAATTGGTAGGTTATTACACTTAATATTATAAAGTAAAAGTGTTTCCTTATTTATTTTTATGTGCTTAATTTGTCAACACCTAAGTCAGTAGTGACTGAGTTTGGCTTGTTGACATAACTGCCTAGGAAAGAAATATATTTTTTATCCTGGTCTTACTTTGGAGTTATTTAACAGAAGAACTGAATAAAAAAAGAAAGAATATTTTACTCCATGTTGGTCCAGGCTCCTCTGCAGGATAGATCATCTGTCTTCCTGCCAGGCAGCTCATACAAGATGATCATAGGCTAACATTAACACTGATATCTGACTAGGTGACAGATTATGCAGTGGCTTACCTTACCTCCACCTTACCTATTCCTGCCTTTATAATGGCAGTGCTTTAATGTATTTCAGTTTGAACTATAAGGTAGCCGGCAAACTTAATTTTGCACAAGGTCTTAATTGCTGGCCTGAAGTGGTTGTCGATTGATGTGTAAGAATACTAAAACAATTTTAATAATTATTTCGCAATTAGAAAGTTACATGATGTGGAAGCAATAGAGGCTGTGTTTTGAGAAAAATTAACAAATTATTACAAACTCATTAACCAGGGAATTTGTTTCACAGTTTTTTTTTTTATCATGACTAAATGATAAATTATTCTTAACTAAATTAATTCTGTAAAAATACGATGATATAATTATTTTACACTGGAAAATACCCATAGCCATTTCAATTTTGCCACAGCTTTGCACTGCACTGATAAAGAGTAGATCAACTGCCTACCTGTGAGGCAGCTGTATATTGTAGACTTCTGCAATACCTCGCCCAGATTAGTACCACTGCCTTAATTCTTGTTATTGACGTGTTCCAATTTGAAAGGTAAGGTAGCTGGTAAACTATTTTTTTCTTGAGGCTTAACATCCTAAATTCAGATGGGCAAAGCACCATTAACATTCACAGTGTCGGTATTTCTTAATATCAGGGAATCCGTCTGTTTGTTTGCTTTCCAATGTTATAAAAAACTGAAATAAATCCTAACACTTCACAACTTTCAACTATCCAAAGAAGAGTCACTAGTAGTGATATAATAGTTAATTTATTACAATATGAAATATATTATGTTTTTGTAGACTTTTCAGAGCAGCCACAACCGCTTGCACAGACATATGAGGACATTGATGAAGAGAGAGATGATGTAAAATTGATACACGCAACAGTGGTGATTAACAAACTGGATGCTCCTAAACTAAAAACACAAAGAGCCTGTAAATACACTAAAGCCAAAGAGAACACGAAACATGCTCCACTCACCCGTAATTTGCGTAAAAGATCTCAGGTTATTGTAAAAGAAAATAATGGCAAACAAAAGACTGATATTAGAAAAGACATCAAAGCACTCACTCGCCACTTGCCAAAGAGAAATAGAGCTAAGACAAAACAAAATACTGATGTAATACAAAACAAAACACGCTACCGGCGCCGACCCACGCGAGCTCAGGCTAATGTAAAGGAAAATGCTAACAAACAAAAAATACAACTTGATAAAAGGGTTAAAACACTATCCAGTCGTTCACATAAAAAAACGGACATCAATGTGAAAGAAAATACTGAGAAACAAATTACTCCTGTTGATATAAAGAATAACACTAAAACACCCACTTGTCATTTGTCTAAGGAACCTAAAATTAATGCTAAAATAAATATTGACAAACAAAATGCTTATATTGACAAAAAGAATATTGAAACAATTTCTGGAATGTCCAAGAAAGCTAAAGATACTGTAAAAGAAAATATTGACAAGAAAAATAGTCCAGTTGACATAGAAAAGAAGATAAAAATACTCTCCAATCTTTTGGTCAAGGATGATAAATTTATTGTAAGTAAAAATATTGAGAAACGAAATACTCTTGCTAATAACAAAAAAAACATCAAAACAATCTCAAATTTGCCTAAGAAAGCTCAAGTTAAAATGATAGAAGATATTAACAAGCAAACATCTCATGTTGATGACAAGAACATTGAATCAAGCAAGAAAAGTACAAATGAAAATATTGAGAAACACAGTCCTCATGTTGATACCAATAAGAACACTGAACCAGTCTCTCTTTTGCCTAGAAAAAGTAGAAATGAACATATTGGAAAACAAAATACAAATGTTTATATCAAAAAGAAGATTGAAAGGACCTCTCGTTTGTCAAGAAAAATTAAAAACGAAAATATTCAAACACAAGGTACTGATGTTCATATCCAAAAGGACACTAGAACAATCTCTCAATTGCCCAGGAAGGCTAGAGTTAAAGTAAAAGACGATAGTGATAAACAGAGGACCAATGATAAAGTCACAACTAAGGCACGACACTTGACTAAGAAAGAAAGAAAAACTGTAAAAGAAAATATGGGCCCGTACAGTCATGAATGTAAAGTTTGCGGTAAATTGTTTGCCAAGTATATTTATCTTCGTCAGCACTCAATAACACATACAGATGACAAACCTTTTTCTTGTGATGTGTGTGGAAAAAACTTTCGGTGTAAATTCTATTTAAAAGATCACTTTAACATACATACTGGATTGAAACCTTACAAGTGTGATATTTGTGATAAAGGTTTTAAAGGTCTTTCGGCTTTACGTAAACATAGTTTGGTGCATTCTGGAAAAAAAACTTTTTGTTGTGATATATGCAAAAAATCATTTTCACAAAAGGGTAATTTAATAATCCACATGAGTGTTCATTTTCCGGTTAAGGCTTACACGTGTAATGTTTGTGGTAAAGAGTTTAAGCGGTTATGTCATTTGGAGGGACATACTTTGAGTCATACAAAAGTGAAAAACTTCAGTTGTGATGTGTGTGGTAAAGCGTTCTTTTACAAGAATCACGTGAAAGTCCACATGAACATACATACAGGGAATAAGCCTCACAAGTGTAATTATTGTGGTAAAAGTTTTATAGCTGCGGCCACATTGCGTCGACATGAGATGATTCACACTGGGGAAAAACCTTTTTCGTGTGAGATTTGTGGGAAAGCGTTTAACATTAAACAAAATTTAAAAAGGCATAAGTCCTTAGTGTGCGAGAAAATATTAAACAAAATTGACATAGATGAACAATAATGTTCCATAAATATAATACTTGTTTTAGATAAATTTTACGAATGATAGATAATCTATATGATGTTATGACTTCAGACCATGAAGCTAAATATTATCTAGAGATTACACTCTAATAAATGACCTGATGTAAATATTGCTTACTTTAGAACAATTTTAACCCAATTAGACAGAGAAGTCGGCCCAATGAGAGTGAGATAGCTATGTCCAATATGGTATCACTTCATCATAGAAGTATGGCCTCCAGATAATACCTTTAGCTTCGTGTTCCATACTTTAGTTTTAGTGCAACCATTTTTAGCTAACTTCTAAACAGAGATCGGTATATGTTCGACAGTATGTAACTTTTATCGTATATTTGCCGATTTCTCCACTAGTTGTTGACTGTTTTTAAACATTTTGTATATTCCTAAGGTGGTCTGTATGTCATCAAGTAAAAATTTGATAGAAATGTTATAGACATATACAAAGTTTTTAATTTAGATCTCTGTAAAGGTGCATCCACACTGCAGTTACACCACGCTAGAACGCAACGTGATAACAGATTGTCACAGTCTTCAGCACTAACACGGCAAAATATATTTATAACTCTGCCGTCATAAAGAAAAAAGACGTATTTACTAAAATCTAAAACTGCAGCAATGTGTTTGCTAAATAAATTGTGAAAAGCGACTGGAAGCCATATCACAAGAATTGAATTGAATTGAACTGCAGCAATTAATGATTTTATCACCAAAAATGTAAACAGCAACCTGTTCTTGACTTAAAATAAAAATGTATTTTTTTGTCAAAATGTATGTATTCTAGCTTACGACTTCAAAACATTAAATTATGGAATACTAGCGACCTGCCCTGGCTTTACACGGGTGCAAAAATGAGTAAATATACTACAGAATGTCTCTCACATACATCACATTAGAAACCTCTAAAATTATCAGTATTTCTCTATTATTTTATGCATGTATTATAATATAAACATATAAACCTTCCTTTTAAATCACTCTATCTATTTAAAAAACGCATTAAAATCTGTTGAGTAGTTTTAAAGATCTAAGCATACATATGGACAGAGAAAACGACTTTGTTTTTTTTATATTATGTAGTGATTATATTAATTAAATTTTCAATGTAGTGTAGACTAAAAGTGGTTTTTCATTTTAGTGTTACTACCGCTAATACTAAAGATGTGTTCTATTTGACTGTGATTTTAACAAGGTTCCAGTGAAAAAGGAAAAAAGTATAAATACCAGTAGATGCGTCTTTTTTACTGATTTCATATACGTAAAAAGCTCAATTTTGAAAAAGATTTTGAGATTGAATTTTGGCGGCAGAACTGATAAATTTTGTTATCGGATGGTGCCCCTCAACCTTTGGAAACGTTGCTTCACAAAAAGTAGCTGCGGTGTGAACGCACCATTACATTCCACCAATTTTTAAAATGTTTAAATTATTTATTTTGCAGTTTTAATTGCATTTCAATTATCATAAAAATAAGTCATTTTAATTTTTCTTAATATTTTAGTTATTTATTTTGAACAGTGGTTGTATTACGATTTATTTAGTTTTTACCTACTTTTAATTGAGTTATTGATAAAATAATAAGTATTGAAAAAAATACATTTTTTAGTCAACTAGATCAAATATTCAATAAAATAACATTGTTATCAGTTAGATACTTTAACTAAATTATTTTAATTTATTGTGTTCTAGTCTCTGCTTTATATATATTTTTATATTGTCATAAGATATTTACAAGAGTAACCATTTACATGGAAGGTAAAATGTTTAGTGACATTATTTATATTTGTTTCCTTGCTTGGCGAAAGAAGATAGGGAACAAGCACCGCGAGAGAGGGATGGTCCACAGACAGACGCGACAAACACTCATGTGTTTAGTATTTAACCAAAATGATATTAACTAGAAAAGACTGTTTTTTTATCGCCTCGTGATGTAGATGTCCGACTTTGACGCAAGAAGTCTCGGGTTCGATTCCTGAAAAACATAACGTTGCCTAGGATTACATTTGTTATCTATGAGTTTTTTATCTTTTCAGTTGTCTGTCAGTTTTCTGAAAAACATAACGTTGCCTAGGATTAGATTTGTGTTTGATTGGCGACGGACTTGCCACCCGTCACATCTTGGGACCTAATATCGTCGGATAGTGCCTCTGCCTACGCTTTCAAGGATATATACGCGTGACGACGATATTTTTTTTTTCAAAAACACATTTTTTTTTACAAATAGACTTCCTGAAATTTGCGGGTTCGAACAAACACAGTCAGTTTTGTATTAGTGCCAAAGCATCCGTTACGCGTTCTACTTGAGTTTTTCCAATCGTGTAAAAGTTTACCGGCTACCTCACCCTCCAAACCGGAACGTGTCAACGGCTAGCAGGAATAGGTGGTACTTATCCGGGCGAGCCGCTGTGAAACTGGACCAACTAGTTACGGTGTTAGTGACAATAAGCCTATGCTCGCCTTTTACGAGCTGCCTGGCTGGAAGGCTGGTGGTTTATTCTGCCAAAGAAGCGCGGAATAACACTAGATCATACATACATTACGACACAATGTCGGGTCATTCACATACACCGTGACGGTCGCAGTTTGCGATGAAGCGTCCAGCGTGGACTGTACAAGACTGAAATTATGATGAATATTCTTCCACTATAATACGTAAATTATATATTTATTTTAAACATATAAGTAGAACATATTGTTCATTTTAGCGAATTGTACCGTAAACTGAAACGTAATGTATATTGAATATAATAAAACTTAAATTAAATCAGTTTCTTTTTTACACCCTAATCTCGTTTGAAAGCTGTCATGATCAAGATGGTTCTACGCTACAATTTATGACTATTTGTCCCGGTGGTTAAATTTAATGGTGGCACCACAGTTGGCTGTTTGTATTTGCGTATTTGTTGTATTTGGCAAATAACTTCCATGTGTGGAGAGTATGTTTGCCAAAATTATTCGTATTTGCCTAATTGACCAATAGCCAATACAAAAATGGTTTACCGATCATTTGTCAGTTTTTCAAGGCACATCCAAAGAGTCAAATAGGCAAATACGCGAATATTTGACTCCATGTGTAGCCGGTCGTATCGTCAGTTTGTCAAAACGTCAAATATTTTGGTAAACACGGCAAACATGCTATCACAAATCCAAATAGCCATGTGTGGAACTACCATAATATAGTCACTTTGTGAGGGTTACTATATATTTTATTTTTTATTATTGGAAAATAAACACATTCCCTAATGGAAATAGGAAACTGAGACGTTTTTTAAGTGTACAATTATAGACATTTAACTTAAATTCGTCTTCTCTAAAATATAAAAAAAATATTGTATGAAAAAATGTATATTTACTTAATTTTTAATTATCAGTATGAATTTAGAAAAGGTCAGTCTACTTTGTTAGCGTGTTTTTAAATATTAAAATATAATACTGGATTCTTTAATTCCCCTAAAAACATCTTTATTTAATTTATATTGATTTTTTATAAAACTCAAAAACCTAACGTACAGCCTCGCATCGGCATGATTTGAAATTAGTTGGTTTTTGTTGGATTAAAAATCATAATAAATTAAATAAAGATGGAAAAAATAAGTTAGATGATTTTTTATGAAAGCC